>JRZD01000092.1:5141-18025 GCA_000826945.1 Eimeria nieschulzi
TTTAGGGTTTAGGGTTTAACAAGGTGGAAATGAACTCTTTGAACGTAGAATTATGTTTGGGGATTTGTTTTTCGAGGTTTATTGGCTCAGCTTATGTCAAACGACGAAGCTTCTGAGATTTTCATTGAATTGAGTTCTCTGCTTCAAAGCAGACAGGGAGAAGGAGGCTTCATAGAAAATCCTGTTGGTAGGATGTGCTTTAAGTGGCCATTTTTTACTTTGTTTGATTTGGGAAATGGTTCTCTTGTTTGCTGTGTACACGAGCTGCTGCTTTTCATTCCTCAGTTGGTTCTGAAGGCTAATTCTGTCTAGAACCAACAACACACATGAAAGTGAGTGTTTAGATAAATACAATTGGCGTGTGAACTTTTTGTTCTGTAAATATACTTCGTGCACGAATGCGCTGAGCAGCAGTGGGAGGCCATGGCTACTCAGAATGCTGGCCAAGAGCGAGCAGTACGTACACCGTACACACACCCTTTGGGTTATTTGTGTAAAGCTCAGGAAGACCGCTAGATGAAAGCAAAAATAAATAGATAAAATAACATTTATTTAATATATATTATGATTTCCAGAGACGAGGAATAACTCGTGAAGAAGGCAGAAGGGGTTCGGGCGGTAGTGCAGATACAAACTTGGAATCAGGAAGAATGTGTCTTTTTGTCTGCTCACACTTGCAGCTGAAGTTTCATGTTGAATAAATGCATTTTGCTTTTTAAAAAGTGGCAAAAAACCTTTTAATTATAGAAATAATACAGAAAAGTATTTATTTCAATTCTATTTCAAGGTCTGCCAGGGACAGAAGGCCGGGCGGGTCTCAGCCACAATTGTCCACTCCTGTCGGTGATCTTCTTCGGCATTTAAAAACCGTTCAAAACTATTTTCTTTTTGTTTTTGCACATTAAATAGTGTATTCAATTGTATTTCATGCAGGTTGGATATTATTGCCCGGTAACAGAGAAGGAAAATCAAACTGTCTTGGCCTCCGTTTTGAGGTGTCTGTACACCTGAAGTGACCACGACATGAGGCACGAACATTAAACTGTTTCCACGCCTACTTAATAAAGTTAAACAAGTGATATGTTATTATTTTTTAATTTCAAGTAGCGTTGGAGGCTTACCTGTTTATGGGCTATCGGACCCTCAGGAAAAAGCCTCGAGCCACACCTCGGGCCTTCTTGTTTCACTCAGGCCGTCATCCTCTAGAAGTCCACAAAAGTAATCTCAATTTGCATGTGCAAAAAATGCGGTCCCCTGTGAATCCCCGGTCGGAGGAAGGGCCAATTTCTACCGACTGCAGCAACTCGCCGCCGCCTTCTTACTTCGTGGCCCCAAGGTTTGTCCCCTACGTCATTTCTGTCTTTTTTCTTGTTTTTTTGTATTTACACAACAAGATTAAAACAAGTATTTTGTCTTTTGTTTGCTTCCTGGGGTGTCTAGCCTGCTTTGTCTTTCTCTCTGGCGCAGGGGAACTAAATAATTTGGTGGGTTTTTCTGGTGTATCTACAGCGAGCGTTCGTACGTGCCAACTGCGACTTCTCTTCCTACGGCAGCTGGGGACTCAGTTATTGCCGCACCTTCTCCTGCTCCAACTTCTCGTGTTTCCTCTCCTGCAAGGTGAGTGTTATTTGTTTCTTTCTTTTGTATTTGTTTTATCTTTTGTGTGCAAGTTGCTGCGGCTGTAGAGAGCACGATTTCCATGGCGTTGTTCTTGAGCTTGTCGCGGGGAGTGTATATAGAATTGTTTTAGGCAGTTTCGTTGCGTCTTGTCTTGCTGTCTTTCTCTGCAGGGCGTGGTCTTACTGGTCCAACGTGCCTCACTACATGCGTCATGAACCCCGAATAGTACGGCAGCAAACGCTCTTCTCTCTGTTTATTTCTGTCTTTTCCTCCGTTCAAACCGAGCACGAAATAACCCGCAAATATCTGGGCTGATCTGTTAAGGTCTGCTGCTGGCTAGCTAGTTGGCTAGCTATTAGCTGGCTAGCTATTAGCTGGCTAGCTATTAGCTGGCTATCCGTTTGAGCCCTGTGTGTTTCTTAGAGAAGGCCAAGTCCTCTGTGGGTCTCCATGCCCAGGTGGCTACAACTTGTGATACAGGCAAGACGTTGTCCCTTCCGTCCCTCTCGATTAAATGCGTTTTCTATTAACTGTTTTATATTTACATGTTTTTTGTAAATCTAAGGATTCAAATTTTGTGCTCTGCTGTGATGTGCAGTCTTTTATGTGTGCCTTCATTTTGGCCATGTTCGTCAGCGTATTCTTTGTAAGCACACACGCACATGTGTATATCTATCATAATTTATAGGTATATTCATGTGTATGTACAGGAAGTATGAAACAGAGAGCGGGAAAGAGGCTCCATTGAATATTCATCAGTGTGTTTTATTTCTGGGGTACGTACAGTTCGCTGGAGAAGAACGGGAGGCTAATAAGGAGCGGCTAAAGAAGGAGCAGCTGCAGAACAACTCGAACAAGACTCAGCAGCAGCAACCACAGGATTCTCTCTTTTTAGTAAAGCCCAATCCAGTTGAAAAACCCTCCAATGAAGGGGGAGGCAAAGGAAAACCGCTCAGTGCCACTGAACTTCACACTCCAGCAGATTCAACAACAAAAGAAAATAAAAAGGAAGACGGGAGCCTGGGGCCCTCCAGTTTAAAGACAAGTGAGCCCACGTGCAAAACCACAAAAACACAAAATACTACTCATAAGATTGCTGCACAAGACAGACCACTATAAACCGATGCTTGTTATTTATGGATAATAGACAGAGGAAAAATAAATACTCTGGACCGAAATTCACGTGCAACTAAAAATATAAAATAATGTAGCTTCCGATACTGACACCAATACTTCCTAAAACCACACATTAAACGAAATTAACGGCAAGTATAAACATCCAATAAATGCTAATGTAAATAAATACATTTGTAGAAACACGTAGTGTATGTACACCTCATCTCAGCGCTTGAAGAATTGGATTTTTCCTTCGACTTCCCGTTGCCATTCGAGGAGGAAACACAAAAGTTGAAACTAGTGCGTCTTCCCACGGTTGTGTAGCACGTGTAAATGCACTTTATAATAGTACTCATCCACCCACAACCATACACTACACGACATACAGCATAGCGGTGGTTCCAGCTTTACAACCACCGCAGCGGGAGGAAACAAACATGCCAACTGGCAGACCATAGAAATGCCAAAGACGCTCCGACACCTGAAATTCTCTTTATTTAAATGTACCAATTTGGTTGCTGCAGATTAAAAATGATTTTTCAGAAACAAATCCTCAGGCTTCCCCTCAGGCCGAGGAGAAAACAGACAAGTTAGCAGCAGATTAACGTAAGCAGGAAGAGAGCCTCAGCTGCATCTATTCAATGCCCTTATTTATCTTTTTACGTTTCGAGTGTATTTACGAAAACAAACTTTCTTTCACTGACTTTGTTATGCCTAAGTCCATTCAACAAAACAATCATTGCCGTGTCCATCGTCTGTAGTATATACCCCGGTGTATGTACAGCTCACCCACACATACGCACACACGTGGATATTCACAGTAATTAGTACAATCTAGTTTATACTAAAATATAAACGCTGATACGTCTGCTTCGCAGCTAATGGTTATTCACTACACCTGTCCCCAAGCATCCTTCACAGCATTATCGCTGACAGACCCCTATAGCGTAGCTGTTGAATTCTTACTATTTACTTTATTTTTTTGACAGATGAACTGCGCCTCATCTCTACTGAGGTGAGTGGTGGCGATCTTAGCTCTGCGTTAATCCCAGTTTAAAGTTTCACAGACACCGAAGAGGAATAGTGTTCGAACTTTGAAAACGAAAGGCCATCTGCGCAGGCAGGAGCAGCGGCTGAACCACGCAGCACGAACAGTAGTAATAGTAAGTTATTACTACTATTGCTTTTCGTAAGTTAAGCCTTTTTCTTCGCAACGCCAACGGTGCGGCCATGGCGACCGGTGGTCTTCGTGTGCTGGCCTCTGACCTTCAACCCCCAGTAATGCCTCAGCCCTCTGTGAAGGCGCATTTTCTTTAGCCTTTCGAAGTCCTCGCGCCAGACCGAATCCAAGTTGTTGGAGGCAACGTGGCGGGACTTGCCGTCCTTCACGTCCTTCTGTCGGTTCAGAAACCAGGGGGGAATGTTGAACTGGGTGGGGGAAGTCACGATCGCCACTATCTGCAAAATGACACAGAAATCTTGTTTCGAGGTGGACATACACCGCAGAAACACTCAGCTTTTAATTTTCTCTTGTCGTGACACCACAAGTGCACGGCTTCTTTCGGTCGATGCAAAACACAGCATGAAACGGATCAGTAAAACGCCGCAAGTAAAACGAAAAGTAAAAAAAATGCCTGCGGGGTTCGTGCTGCTGGGAAATCTCCCCACCCCTTTGTAGATACACTGGAACCCAACGAAGACAACAAAAACAAGCAAGCGCAAATGAAGAATATGAATAGCAGATGGTCTATGGAGCCGAGACATTCATAAGAACACAAAGGCCAGCAGACAGACAGAAACGCGACTCTCTGCATACACCGGAAGTTGAGGAGTGTTTCCTCCCATTCAAGACACTTAAGCGCGAGGTTTCAGTGCACGAATCCAAACCCTCTGTCTCTGTAGGCTCCGAGCTCTCTCTTTCTTTACTTCACAGACAAGACGAAAATCGATTCAACTCTCATGAGACGCGGCAGCGAAGCCAAGAAACCCGAAGGAGAAGGCTGGACGGATTGAAGAGGGAGGGAGAGACGGTTTGGCATATGGCCACAGGGCACATGGGCAGATAGAGGGAAGGTCGGGCATATGGCATACGGAGATAAAAAAGAAGGACGGACACATGGGGAGATGGGCATATGAAGAGAAGGATGCTCCTCCGTTTGTATTTGTAACACTTGTGCTGTGAATACCTTGCTTATCTCATCAGCAGTGAGTTCTCCAGCCCTCTTGTCGGTGTCTATGTCTGCCTTCTTGCAGATGAGGGTGCTGATACGCCGGCCAAGTCCCCGGATAGCCGTGAGAGCAATCACGATCTTTTCTCTCCCGTCAACGTTGGTGTTCAGCACACGGAGAATGTGCTGGAAGTCAGCCATGTTTGCTGCTCGAAGCGACATTCTCGCAAACCTAACGAAATAAGAATAGAAGAGACCCAACTTCCTTTTTCTATGCAGACAAAACCACAAACCACAAACCACAAACCCTCAGATCATCGACACATGCGCATGGGGGGCTGGCCTGCGCACCCAGCAGCTCCCCACACTGCTGGCTGCTGTCATAGAGCGTTTACAAACCCCAAAAATAATTAAAAACCTTTTTAAAAACCATAAAATATGCATTTATTTTAATTCAATTGTATTTTTATAAAAATAAATCGTTAAAATACACAATAAAAACAATGGGTAAGAGTGTCCTTTTGGTACCGCATGCCAGTCCCAAGGGCCAGTACATACACCTTGTGCTTCAAGCCTAGTTTTTCTTTTTTATTTTTTTCTCGCTGTCCCCATTTTTAATTAATGCTTGCATTTGCATGGCATTATTTGCGATTTTCTTGGATGGCGCTTCGTTACTCGGGGTTTGCTAGCTGGTGAGCTTGCTGGAGTTCGTATTTGCAGCATCTCTCCCGTTTTTATTAAAAGGCAAACAAATAACCGAATATGTGAATGAATTATAATTTTACTGGGGTGAGCGGAATTGGCATAAAGAAGACGAATGGCAAGGCAGCAGATGCAGAGGATGGATTGTTCTGAAGGAGGCACTCGTCCCCATCACTCGCATTGAAAACGTCGTGTTGTCGATACACCCGAAGAAGAACCGTGTGCATCGAACTCAAACAGATATATATGCATGTATATTGGAACCGTACGCGTGCAGCAGCCAGCTCAAGAAGGTGAACCTTAGACACCTTAAAGGCGCAGTATAGCGGCAAAAACGCACAGGCTGAGAAGCCTCTTTATCTGCAGTTGCTGCCTACTCCATCACCAGGGGGCCCCCATGGCTTTACTAGCGCGGGGGGCCCTTGTGTGGCTCGTCTTGGGAATTTCGTTTGCAGCTATTTTGGTGGCTTTGCTTCTTTCCACTTGCATCGGGCGGATGATATTGCAGCTCCTAGCGCTGCCTTTTATTGTATGTGTGAGGACAGTGCGAGGAGACACTCCTTGCCCAAAGAGAACAATAAGCCCCCCCTGCTGGGCCGGCCAGGAGCCCACAAACTCCGAGGTTTGCAGCAGCGAGCCTGCGGAGGCGTCCGTCGCCTGAGGGAAATAAATAGTTTTCATTTGTCTGGAATTCGAGGGGCAAAAGAAAATATATATTCTTGTTTGATCTGTGTCCAGCGCGGCAGACTTCATGTAATGTCGCCAACATTTGAAAAAGTTTCGGGAACTAAAAAGCTGGCAGTTTTCTGAATGGTTTGCGAAGCGCTTGTTTTACTTCCTCATGAAGGGCGAATAAAATGTTTTATTTCTTGTTTGGATCTATGAAGAGCTGCTAGATGCATTGAGCACTTTTATCTTCAAGTAGCTTTCTTATAGTTGCAAGAAAAGATATTCGGTTGACAGGAATCAGCTGTCTGTACAGTCCACTGGTGGGTGCTTGTAGCCATCTTTTGTTTTCTACTGAATTTGTTTGATTTCTTCTTGGGAATTGAAACATTTACAAATGCTTTTGAGCGTTTCTAGGGAGCTGAAGGGCTAGGCATATTTCCTTATGGAGATGCGGAAGAAGCAGCAAAATCTGCTTTTATTTTTTAGCCCTAGTTCACCATGCTGTTAGTGTCTCTCTGTCTCTCCCTCTCAGTCTCCATCTCTCCCTCTCAGTGCCTTTTCAGCTGTGTGGGCTGAGATGCACCAAGGACAGACAGACACTGAAAGGGAGAGGCTGAGAGGGAGAGACTGAGAGGGGGAGACAGAGAGAGACTGAGAGAGAGAGACTGAGAGGGAGAGACTGAGAGGCTGAGACAGAGAGAGACTGAGAGAGAGAGACTGAGAGGGAGAGACTGAGAGGCTGAGAGAGAGAGACTGAGAGGCTGAGAGAGAGAGACTGAGAGGGAGAGACTGAGAGGCTGAGACAGAGAGAGACTGAGAGAGAGAGACTGAGAGGCTGAGACAAAGAGGGACAGAGAGAGAGAGACGGAGAGAGACTGAGAGGGAGAGCCAGAGAGAGACTGAGAGGGAGAGACATAGAGAGACTGAAATTGGGAGTTCAGAGAGAGACACAAAGACGGTGGGGTGTATCAACAGCTCTCTTTGCAGGGTGGGGAGAAGGAGGATGGACTCTGTAAGAAATGAGGAGTAAATAAAATAAAAGTTATTTTCTTCCGGGGCCTCTCGCAAGCAAAATGCCGATATCATTTTTCAGTGTCAGCAGCAATTCGCAGATGTTTCAACGAATGAGCCGACGCACGTGGCACGCCTCATAAAAAGAAGACTTAAGGCTAGCGCCGCACGTTTTCCTTGTAGAGACTCCAAAGAGGGAAAGGATAAACACAAACAACACGACCTTAGAAAGGTGATTATATATTCAACTAATTCTTCACTTGAACTAACGTGGCGATGAAGAGGCGTCAGATATACACCTCCCCAATTAATCAATAAGTAAGTTATTATCAGGTGGAAAGAAAACACAAAGTTGTGTATTACACAAAGCCTGTTTCTGGGGTGTATGTACGCTCTTGTTTCCCTGGCATTCCCAATTCCCAATTAGCAGTGTTCGTTACTCAGACTTTAGATGCTTCATCATTTCCACAAAGACATGTTTGTCCATGACCTCAGCAAAACGAATAGGAATACAATTTCCTGATTCTAAAAGATGCAAGGCAACACAATTTTCATCGTCGACGAGATTGGCGCGGGTCTCAACGCGCTTCAACTGCTCCCGGCTGTACAGCAGAGACTTCACATCGCTCAGAGGAATCACACGAACCTGAGAGTACATACACTCCAAACACAGTATGAAACGGAACCTAAGAAAAATTGGAAAACGGAATATTGAAAAATAATATAATAATAATAATAATAATAATAATAGAGGGAAAGAAGTGGTCCTCTCTTCTGTCGCACCTTGTCTTCGCAAGAGATGCTCAGGGAATTGTCTGCTGGGTTCAGATGAAGTGTACATGAGAGTTTCGTTCCGTCTTGAAGTAAAACAGTAATGGCCATCCCAGATTGGAGCCGCGTGCGGAGCTCGCTGATGTCCTCAGGGCGCACCTGTACAGCTGAAACTGCGCAAGAAGCAGTGGACAACCCCTTACGAGATGACAGCAGGAAATAAATGCTGCTTCCAACTTCATTAGGTGAGGCTTCTAAAGCAAAATGGCGGTGAATCTACAGGGGCTATACGACAGGCAGCTGGTTGGTGTGAATCATAAGGTAAGACATTTCAGGTGTACATACAGTTGGCCATTCGAGCGATTAGCAACTGCTAGTAAAAAGGCACACCTGGTTCTGCCGTCGCAGACGGAAGTTTTTTGACTTTCTTTTCCTCTTTGGGTTCTTTAGGTTCTCTCGTCACTTTGGGCTCAGCGGCCTTTTGCTCCTTCGGCTCTTTACTAAAAGCCTCTTTGCGTGGCTTGGGGGATGCACTGGAACGTTCCTTAGCAGACTGAAAGTCCTCCTTCACTACTTGCCGGTCATCCGCATCCTCCACAGCGCAGCAAGAGCTCACTGCGCCCATCTTGCCTCTGCTTTAGCCCCGCCTAACGCAGCTCAGAAGCTAACACGGCTGGCCCCTAAAAACACCCACGGGAGTTCTCTGCCTAGGCTGCTTTCCGGCGGAACTCCCCAGGCCAAACAAGGAAGCTTCAGGGAAAGCCACTTTCTGGTGGATGACGGTTTAGCGTGACCACTGGGTTTAATGTGGATGCAAAACGACGCAGTCGCGCATTTGCAAGTCGACGAAATTGTCTTCTTAGCGGCGCTTGCGCTTATTTAATTCCAGAAAAATCAATTGATTTTAGAGCAAAACTTGGGCACATGCAATAGGGTAGTCTCAGGACACGTCTGATGTTGACACGGTGTACAGCACCTCCGTCAGACGTCCAGCTTCTGCTGAAACTGTCAGCTTGCTGTTGAAAAAAAAAGAAAATGCATCAAAATACAACAAGTTTTGTTTTTAAAGAGGAGAAGAAGGTGAAAAGAATGGTGGAATGCTGAGAATGAGCAGCAAACGCGAGGCCTTCCAATGGCCCTTATGCACTCGGTCAGTCTAGACCAGTGCTTATCCTCTCTCTGTTTCTCTTTATGGCAGACACTTCTCGGGCAGAAAACAATTAACTTCAAAGACATGATTCAAACTGTACGTTTCAACTGCAAATTCAACCATCAATTTCACGGAAGGAAACGCACGAAGCCAAAACTTAGCGGGGCCTCCAGCGGCCTGAGCTTGAGATCCGATTGCCAGGGGTTGTCTAAGGATATTAATAACCGAGAACAAACAATATTTACTATTTATCCATCATATTTTAATGAAAAAAGAGTCGCGAACACGTAAAGTACCCAAACAAGATACGCGCACTTTCCAGTGTACAGACACCTCAGCCTAAACCGCCCACCTTACCCTTGATGCCTCCAGCAGCAGTCTCTTACAGGCTACAGGCAAAATTCCAAGGGAAGGAAAGCGCTATTTACAAGGAAGGCTTCTTATAGTGCCTTTAATGTAACGAGGTTCTTCTCTCTCCTCATTCTTTCGGCTCTCCTCTGTACAGACAGCTGCTAGTTTTCATGGGTTATTTAATGCTAGATCGTGTCTATCTCTGCAAAACCGGAGTGTAGCTTTTAGATTTATTTTTGGTCATTTCAAAAGCAAGCTTTCTGCTTCCACTTGTTGCCTGTATGTCCTTAAACCCTTTGAATAAAACAGAGAGCAGCAAAACGAGCTACCGAGGGTTAACTGTCCCTCGCTTTTGT
The DNA here is from genome assembly GCA_000826945.1 of Eimeria nieschulzi. Classification (NCBI taxonomy): domain Eukaryota; phylum Apicomplexa; class Conoidasida; order Eucoccidiorida; family Eimeriidae; genus Eimeria; species Eimeria nieschulzi. The sequence goes on from JRZD01000092.1 coordinate 15,056, forward strand.
GGCAGCCTTAAAGAACATGAAGAACCCATTTATTTCTATTTGCTTCCTCACTGTCTCAGACAGCAACTCCCACTCTTGCCTCAACCACTTCAGAAACCTTTTGGGCTTCTCTATTCGTTTTCTTGCCGCATCTTCAGTTCTACTCTAATAGCCACTCAATTCCCTTTCAGTAATAATGGATTTTGTTTGCAGACTGGAGATCTGTTTCTCCAAAAGTGGCCACGTATTTCACGGCTTTATAACCCTTTCCCGCTACATAAGAGATGGCGTTCTTTATCCCGGCCTTTCTGGCCATCTTCAGGAAGCTGCTGCAAGTTTGTGTTTTCCTGCCTTGTCTCTATTAAAGCAGCTTTGAATGATGCTTTTCATCTCGTCTCCTCTAATTGTTTTTGTTGCTGTTCACCTTCCTTTGCTCAGGACCTTCTTTGAAAGGCCACTGCTTAGCTCGTTTAGATTAGATTCTTTCCTAGAATAATTTTTTTTCTTTGGCCAGTTCTCTTGCTGGAGAGTAACAGGAAAATAATAATATTATTTTATGGGCATTTGCTCATTGGTTTGCTTGAAGCAATCGAGCCGCAAACGTGCGTCCCTAAGGTTCACTAAAAAGCAATCTTTTTCACATCTTGTACATGTGAGTACATGGGTATTTGCGTGCATTTTGTAGATGTGAAATAGGTTGATTAGTGAGTATTGGTTCTTCTTAAGTGTCTCGAGGCTGGGAAGAAGGGATAGCGGCGCACCCCTTTCTATTCCCTTCAGACTCTCACGGCGTGACAACAACTGCCTTTCTCTTGAAGAGCTTTTAGTTTCAACGCTAAACAGCTTTTGCAGCCTCATACTGGCGCATGTGGCCAGCAGAGACTGGCCAGCACACTCCAAAGGTTGATAAAATTCGCGGCACTTTGAACGTTCGAAAAAAAGTGTGTGAGCCTTTAACAATACTTCTTGTCTTTTATAATAATAGAACTCTAAAAAGCAAATAATTAAACCAAAGATAAATTATTTATAACTTAAACGTTCTCTGCCATCCTTTGGCTGCAAAAAGGCAGAAAGAAAAGGCCAGAGAGTTTAAGCCTTCACACAGTTCGTTACTTGAATGTTTGCAAAACTGGGTGAAAGGAAGTTCAATTGAAAAATGCATTTGCTCTGTTGATTAGAGCCGAAAGATAAAAAAGAGGAACGACGCAATCCAGCTAGCTGCTCTACCAGTGAACAACAAAAGTCTCATGATCTCAAATCTCTGGCAGAGATGCACCGCACGCGGCATACAACTTTATTTCAGCCTTTGCCTCTTTACGTCCCAAGGCAAGACCTGACTGCAATAACTCGAGGTTGCTTTCTCTATGCCATTTTTCAATTTCCAGCATGCGTTTTAACTTTTTAAACAAAAATTCCAAGCAGACGCATAAAGCACCAATGCACGCCTTGTTGAGGCTGAACGAAAGTCTTCTAAATAACTAAAAAACACAATAAAGGAATATGCTTATTGAATGTTTGAATGCAACATTTGTTGTTCATGCTAGTGAGGATTTGTAGCGTTCCGCTAGAGCCTCAGCCCTATACGTTGTTTGCGCTGCATGGGCAGCAAGTTGAGAAGTTCATTGGCCTTAGGGTTAATAAATAATGGGTTTAAGGAAATAATAAATACGCTACAAGCTCAACTATTTGAGGCAAACCAGCAAGCTGCAGTGAAGAAGGTGGCATACAGGGCGCTATATGAATCAGCGAGGGAACAAATATAAAACAAATATAAAACAAATCTAAAACAAATATAAACCAAAGATTAAGCATTTATAAAACAAAGAGCATGAGGCAACAGAAACACAAATTGACGCCAAGAGGGCAAGCGAAGTGGAATTTGCACAACAGGAGCAAGAAGAAGCAAAACGGCCACTTTGGGGCAACGAGGAAAGACGCCTTAGGAAGCAGCGCAGGAGCGGTAGCGCTTGGAAAAATATCTTTTTCAAGCTAAATAGAATAGCGTGAGTCTTTTAAACAATCACAAACCAGCAGGAAGACGTGGCAGCAACTGATTTACGATAACTATGCAGACAGGGAATACGGAGAGCCGACGTACAAGCCTGTCTCCTCTGAGCAACAGAGACTACTGGGACAAGGGAAGAACCACTGGAGTTTATTTACCCTATAAGACAACCATGCATAGGAGCTTAAACTAAATACTACTTTACAGAACCTCCTGAAATTCAATTGGAGGTTCAAAGAAGAAACCTTCAAAGATTGGATGAAAACTTTTAAACAAATTGAGCTCCACGTTTTGGAATAAGAAGAAAAGCATCAGGCGCGTGGAACTTTGAAGAGAGCCAGAAAACACACAATTTTCTCAAGTACCAACCAGGCGACGTGAAAAGACTATTCAATAAGCTGTATTTTGAATAGGTAATGCACATAAGAATGCACAGACAGAGAACAGACGGAGAATATTCCTTTCTCGTGTTCATACCACATTAGAATTAATGGCAGCTTGCTGCGAGCATAAGCGTAGATTATATCTCATTGTATCATAGTGCTGTGGCATTCCGCTACAGCATGGATCTCTGTTGCTCTTTTGCTTGTATACCTCAAGGTGAAGAAAAAGGTTCCTTTTTTTCCACATTGCTGTACAAGTGTAAAACACGAATGTTAAAATAAAGGCAATTTGCCTCACCGTATTGGCCGATATCTTACATGGCATTCGCCAGAATTCTTTTGTTTCTGAAGACTCAAGAAATACCAAAACGCACATCCATGAAAAGAGTTATGAACAAAAAAGCTCCTTTCTTTAATATGCCCGCAAATGTCCTTTTCTAGTTTACTGGGGGGTCCCACCAGGCAAAACCTCCCATGGGCAACAAGAAACAGTTTCGCTGTTATGTTATGTTATATTATGCTATATTATGCTATATTATGCTATATTATGTTATGTTATATTATGTTATATTATGCTATATTATATTATGTTATATTATGCTA
>JRZD01000093.1:0-10105 GCA_000826945.1 Eimeria nieschulzi
ATGCACAAGCGAAGGTGGTAGTGCCGAGTTCCGTCAGTGGCAGGCATTATTGTTGGGCCAGGGCGATTACGCATTCTTTACCGCAAAGGCCTGTTTACGACATCCGTTTGTCGTGTAAGCCATTTCCTGCCGTTGCGTTTATGGATGTCAGTGAAACGGGTTTGGTGAGGGAAGGGTATTGTGCAAGCTGTCAACTTCATGGCAATTCTCTGCAGGTTCCTGGGATGCGTACGGTTTTGCGCCTTGCCCAGCATTTTGAGTACAGGTAGAGCAACAGCGCAGTGATTTTAGCGGGCGACTAGCGAAATCCAATCCGAAGTAAGTTAACCATGATTTTGCTGTATTTCTGTGTATTCATGTCGACTGCTGTATTTGGAGTGGCATTCTATCTGACTCGGCTTTATCGCATTTCCGTTTAAGGCGTTTGTATCCTTCTATTGTTCTGCATTTGATGACGGTCAAATGAACACCTCACCATGAGACGCGACCTTGTTCTTTCGTCCGTTTTCTTGATTCAGCATAGCTGCTTCTCTGCTCGTTTCGCCTATGGTAGCTGTGCGAACATGCACAAGGTGCAGGACCGTCGTAGAATGTTTTGTTCTGTTTATCGATGGCAAGCATTGCTGACTGAGAGCGTTACACATTCCTGTCCGCAAAGGCATGCTTACGGCATCCGTTTGTTCCGTTCGCCATTTCTTGTCCTTGTGTTTATGGATGCCACGAAATGCGTTTGATGACGCGAGGGTTCTGGGCAGTCACTTACATTCAGGGATACTTTCAGCCGTATCTGAATGTGTATCGAGGCAACATTAGAAATTTGGGGCATTATGCAGCCTTTTCGGTTTAAGGAGAGTAATAACATGCTGCTTGTAGTAGACAAACCAGCGGACGGATAGGGTGAACACAAGCATAGTGAAGTGTTTGATATGTCTCTATGTCGTCATGGCGAGTGTTGTATTTGCAGAGTGATTCTATCCAACTCGATTTTATCGCATTCCGTTTCCAGGAGCTTGGCTCGGTTCGCTATTCTGCATTTGCTGGCGGTTCGATTGAACACCAAAGCGTGAGCCGCAAACTTGTTTGTTCGCTCGTTTTCTTGATTTAGAATCGGTGCTTCCCAGCAGCTTACTAAGGTAGGCGTGCAAAACTGCACAGGATACACTATCGCCGGTAAAATGGCTTGTTCTGCAGCGCCTGAATCTTGTATGTTTCAGCAAGTGCGTGTATTGCAGACTGGTAGGCGATGACGGTTGCGGTTCGAGGGCAACGTCGCCCTTGATTGCTTAATGACAGATGGTACTGTGGTTCTTGGTTCGCAAGCGTTACTTACTAAGAGCATTGCACATTCCTGTTTAAACAGAGATGCTTACGGCGTGTGCTTGTTCCGTAGGCCATTTGTTGTCCTTGTGTTTATGAATGCCACGAAATGCGTTTGCTGACGCAAGGGTTCTGGCAACCAGTTACATTCAAGACACTTCCCAGCCGTTTTGGAAGACATGTACAGGCAGCCTTGGAAAGTAGGGGCATTTTGCAGCCTTTTCGGTATAAGGAGAGGAATGCCGCGCAGCTTGAGGTAGATGAACCAGGGAACGGATAGGGCGAACACAAGCATAGTAAAGTTTTTGATATGTGTCTGTGTCGTCATGACGCTTGTATTTGCAGAGTGATTCTCTCCGACTTGGTTTTATCGCATTTTGTTTCAAGGAGACTATATCCGTCCACTGTTCTGCATATGCTGACGGTCCAATTGAACATCCGGGCATGAGACGCGAACTTGTTCGTTCGTCCGTTTTTTTGATTTAGCATAGCTGCTTCCCAGGAGCTTAAGACTAAGGTAATTGTGAGAACATGCACAATATACGTGTTTATCGTGAAATGATTTGTTCCGTACCACGTGGCTAATGTGTTTTTCAGCTAGTGCGTGTATTGCGGATTGGTAGCTGAAGACGCTTGCCGTCCGAGGGCAACGGCGCGCTTGTTTGCCCATGGACAGATGGTGGTGCTGAGGTTCTTTTAGTGACAAACATTCTTGGTTACGAGCCTTACACATTCTTGTCCGCAAAGGCATGCTTACGGCATTTGTTTGTTTCATAAGCCATTTGTTGTTCTTGTGATTATGAATATCACGAAATGCGTTTGTTCACGAAGGGATTCTGGGCAGCACGTTATATTCAGGGAAGTGTTCAGCCGTCTGTGAAGATGTGTAGAGGCAGCATTAGGGATTTGGGGGATTATGCAGCCGTTTCAGTATAAGTAGAAAAACTTCGCACTATAAGGAGAAAAATCGCACATTGGTTGTGGTAGACGAACCAGCGGACGGATAGGGTGAGCACAAGCATAGTGATGTTTGGTATGTGGATGTGTCGTCATGTCGCTTGTTGTATTTGCAGAGCGCTTCTATTCAACTCGGTTTTATCGCATTCCGCTTCAAGGAGATTGGAACTGTTCATTGTTCTGCATTTGCTGACGGTTCAATTGAACACCGAAGCATGAAACGCGAATTTGTTCTTTTGCCCGCTTTCTTTATTCAGCACCGCCGCGTCTCAGCAGCCTACGACTACGGTAGCCGTGCAAATCTGCCTAAGATACACGAACCTCGTGGAATGATTTGTTCTGCAGCGGGTGAATCTTGTGTGTTTCAGGAGGTGCGTGTATTGGGGATGATGAGCCGAAGACGCTAGCCGTCCGAAGACAACCTTGCGTTTATTTGCAAAAGGAAAGATGGTGGGGCCGAGGTTTGTCGGGGGCAAATATCGTTCATTAAGAGCGTTCCACATTCTTGTCTGCAAAGTCATGTTTGCTGCATCTCTTCGTTCCGTATGCCATTTTGACCTTGTGTTTATGAATGCCACCGAATGCGTTTGATGACGCAAGGGTTTTGGGCTACCAGCTAAATTTAGGGGTTTTCTGCCCACTCGGAAGATGTGTAGAGGCAACATGGGAGATTTGGGGAATTGTTCAGCCTTTTCGGTATAAGGGGAGCCACGACGCGCTGCTTGTAGTAGACGAAATACGGGATGGATAGGGCGAACACGAGCATAGTAAAGGGTTTGAAATGTGTCTGTGTCTTCATGCCGCTTTTTGTATTTGCAGAGTGATTCTCTCCGTCTCGGTTTTATTGCATTCTGTTTCAAAGAGCTTGTATCCTTCCACTGTTTTGCATTTACTGACGGTCCACTTGAACACCGAAGCATGAGCCTCGAACTTGTTCGTTCGCCCGTTTTCTTGATTGAGCAAAGGTGCTTCTCAGCATCTTGCGACTATGGTAGCCGTACGAGCGTGCACAGGATATGCGACCCTCGTGAAATGATTTGTTCTGTGGCAGGTGACTCCTGTGTGTTTCTAACCGAACACGCTTGTAGTCCGAAGGCAACGTGGGCCGGATGGTGGTACCAAGGTTCGTTGGTGGCAAGCATTGCTGATTATGAGCATTACACATTCGTGTCCGCAAAGCTATGCTAAGGGCATCTGTTTGTTCCCGTAGGATATTTGTTGTCCTTGTGTTTATGAATGCCATGAAAAGTGTTTGATGACGCAAGGGTTCTGGGCAGCCAGTTGCATTCAGGGAACGGTTCAGCTCTCTCTGAAGATGTGTAGAGGCAGCATTGGAGATTTGCGTCATTGTGCAGCCTTTTCAGTATGAGGAGAGAAGTTGCGCGCTGCTTGTAGTAGACAAACCAGTGGACGAAGAAGATGAACACAGGCATAGTAGAGTGTTGGATATGTGTCTGTGTCGTCATGAAGCGTTTTGCCTTTGCAGAGTTATTCTATCCGACTCGATTTTATCGCATTCCGTTTCATGAAAATTGTAACCGCCCATTATTCTGCATTTGCTGACGGTCGAATTAAACACCCAAGCATGCGACGCAAACTTATTCGTTCGCCAGTTTCTTGATTCAGCATAGCCGCCTCCCAGCAGCTTACAACTACGGTAGCTTTGGGTACATGCACAAGATAAACGAATTTTGTAGACTGATTTGTTCTGCAGCTCTTTTATCGTGTGCGTTTCAGCAAGTGCGTATATTGGAGACGAATATCCTAGAAAGGTTGTATTTCGAAGTCAACGCCGCGTGTGCTTGCACAAGGATGGATGGTAGTGCCAAGGTTTGTTGGGCACAAGCATTGTTGACTAAGAGGGTTACACATTCCTGTCTGCAAAGGCATGCTTACGGCATCCGTTTGTTCCATGGGCCATTTGTTGTCCTTGTGATTATGAATGACACGAAATGCGTTTGGTGACGCATGAGTTCTGGGCAACCAGTTAAATTCACGGAACTGTTCAGCCGTCTGTGAAGATGTGTAGAGGCAGCATTGGTAATTTGGGGGCAATGTGCAGCCTGTGTGCTATATGGAGGGCATGCGCTCGCTGCTTGTCGTACGCAAACCAGCAAACGGATAGGGTGAACAAAAGCATAGTAAAGTGTTTGGTATGTGTTTGAGTAAACCTGGCGCTTGTGGTATTTGCAGAGTGATTCTATGCAAACCGGTTCTATGGCATTCCATTTTAAAGAGATTGTATCCGTAGTATTTGGCATTTGCTGCCAGTCCAATTAAACACCCAAGCAGAAAACGCGAGCGTATTCGTTAGGCCGATTTTTATTATTCAACATAGATGCTTTCCAGCAGTTTACGACTACGGCAGCCGTTCGAACATGTAGAAGGCATACGACGCTCGTGCATTGATTTGTTCTGCAGCGCTTTTATCCTGTGTGTTTCAGCTAGTGCGTGTATTGCGGATGAATAACCGACGACAGTTGCAGTCCGAGGGCATGGCCACGCTTGTTTGCTCAGGGACAGATGGTAGTGCCGAGGGTCTTTGTTGGCGAGAATTCCTGGCTAAGAGCATTACACATTCTTGTCCACAACGTCATGCTTACGCCATCTGATTGTTCTGTAAGCCATTTGTTGTCCTTGTGTTTATGAATGCTACGGAATGCGTTTGGTGACGCGAGGGTTCTGGGCAACCAGTTACATTCAAGACACTCCTCAACTGTATATGTGAATTTGTATAGGCAGTATTGGGGATTTGAAGCATTGTGGAAGCGTCTTAGTATAGAGAGAGCAATTGCGCGCAGGTTGTAGTAGACGAACCAGCGAGCGGATAGGGTAAACACAAGCATTTTAACGTGTTTGATATGTTTCTGTGTCGTCTTCTCGCTTGTTGAATTTGCAAAAAAAATGTATCCGACACGGTTGCATCCTATTTTGTTGTTTGAGAAGGGAAGTGTATATGTCATTTGCTCTGTCGTTTGTGACACGCCAGTTAAACACCCAAGGATCGGACGATATTGTTCGTTGGTCTTACGATTTTACTCAGCAGAGCTGTGTCCCAGAAGATTACGGATTGGATCGCCACGCAAACAAGCACGGGGAATACACTCCGTATTTGGATAGGCACAGGTGTCGTGTCCAGTGCGGCTCTGGATTGTAAAGCACAGCTTTTCTTCAGTATGCAGGGCATGCGTGACGTGTGACGTACGGTTTGGTCCAGGAAGTGCGTATTTGGAAAATGGCTACTCGGATAGAGTTGTAGGCAAAGCGAAACGTTGGGCCTTGATTCAAGAAGTCACGTTGTAGCACCCAGTTCCGTCAGTGGCAGGCATTATTGTTGGTCCAGGGCCATTACACGTTCTTTACCGCAAAGGCCTGTTTGCAGCATCCGTTTATCGTGTAGGCCATTTCCTGTCCTTGCGTTTATGGATGCCAGGGAAGCGGGTTTGGTGAGGGAAGGGTATTGTGCAAGCTGCCAACTTCATAGAAATTCTCTGCAGCCTCCTGCAGTGCATAGCGACAATATCTGGAATGTTTGGCGTTGCTCAGCATTGTCGGTAGAGGGCGAGCAATAGCGCACTGGTTGCAGCGGAGGAATCAGCGAACGGCTTTGTGAACGCAGGTTTACTGATGTCTTCGATATGTTCCTGCTGCGTGGTGAGGATTGCTGTATTTGGAGTGGGATTCCATTCGAATTGTTTTTATTTCATTGCTTTTTCGAAGGTGGGGATGGTATATGTGATCTGGTCTGCAGGTTCTGAAAGACCAGTTAAACACCCAAGCATAGGTCGCGATATTGTTTGTTGGCCTTACGTTTTGACTTAGCATAGCCGGGTCCCAGCAGAATACGATATCGGTCATTACGCAAACCTGCACGGCGGATGCACTCCACATTTGGATAGGCGCGTAGTGTCGTGTCCAGTGCGGCTTTGGATTGCAGAGCACAGCTTTTCTTCAGTATGCACGGGCTTTTAGTGTATGTGGGAATTGTAAGATGCGTAGCGGGTGGGCTGTGGCTTTGTTCAGGGAGTGCGTATTTGGCCGATGGCTACGCGGATGTGGTTACAGGCAGAGCGAAGGGTTGCGGCTTGATGCACAAGCGAAGGTGGTAGTGCCGAGTTCCGTAGGCAACCGCAAAGGCCTGTTTACGACATTCGTTTGTCGTGTAGTCGATTTCCTGTTTTTGCGTTTATGGATGCCAGTAAAACGGGTTTGGTGAGGGAAGGGTATTGTTCAAGCTGTCAACTTCATGGCAATTCTCTGCACACTGCTGGAATGCGTATGGGTTTGCGCCTTGCCCAGCATTTTCAGTATGACGCGAGCAATAGAGCACCGCTTGCAACGGACGATTACCAAACTCTAATCGGAAGTAGGTCTACTATGTTTTTGCTACATTTCTGTGGATTCATGTCGACTGCTGTATTTGGAGTGGCATTCTATCCGGCTCGGTTTTATCGCATTCAGTTTCATGAAGATTGTATCCGTCCACTGTTTTGCATCTGCTAACGGTTTAATTGAACACCGAAGCATGAGACCCTAACTTGTTCATTTGCCTGTTTCCTTTTATTTAGCGTATCTGACTCCCTGCGGACTCAGACTACAGTCGCCGTGCGAATCTTCATACGATACACGACCCTCGTAAAATGATTTCTTCTGTTCGTCGATGGCACGCATTGCTGCCTAAGAGCATTACACATTCCTTTCCGAGAAGGCGTGCTTGAAGCATCTGTTGTTCTGTAAGCCATTTGTTGTCCTTGTGTTTATAACTGCCACAAAATGCGTCTCATGATGAAGGGTTCTGGGCAACTCGTTATATTCAGGGAGCTTCTCAGCGGTCTCTGAAGATGTGTAGAGGCAGCATTGGGGGCTTGGAGTATTGTGCAGCCTCATCGGCATAAAAAGAGCAATCGCGAGCTGCGTGTAGTAGACGAACCAGCAAACAGATAGAGTGAACACAGGCATAGTAAAGTTTTTGATATGTGTCTGGGTCGTCATGCCCCTTGTGGTATTTGCAGAGTGATTCTATCCGTCTCGGTTTTATCTCATTCCGTTTCAAGAAGCTTGTATCTGTCCGTTGTTCTCCATTTGCTGACGGTCCAATTGAACACGCAAGCATGAGATGCGAATTTTTTCGTTCGCCCGTTTTCTTGATTTAGCATAGCTGCTTCCCAAGAGCTTACGGCTACGTTAGCCGTGGGAAACTGCACAGGGTACACCATTCTCGTGGAATGATATGTTTTCGAGCGCGTGCATGTGGTGTGTTTCAGCGAGTGCGTGTTTTGGAAATGAACAGCCGAAGACGCGTGTGTCAACGCCGCGCTCGTTTGAACAAAGAGAGATGGTGGTGCCGCGGTTCGTCGGTGGCAAGGATTGCTGACTAAGAGCATTACGCATTGCTGTCCGCAAAGGTATGCTTATGGCATCCGTTTGTTTTGTAGGCCATTTGTTGCCCCTGTGTTTATGGGTGCCGCGAAATGCGCTTGATGACGCAAGGGTTCTGGGCAACCAGATAGGCTCAGGGAATTTCTCAGCCGTCTCTGAATATGTGTATATGCAGCATTGGGGTTTTGCGGCATCGCGCACCCTTCTCGGCATATGAAAAAGAATCGCGCGCTGCTTGTTACAGACGAACCAGCGGACGGATAAGGTGAGCACAAGCACAGTAAAGTGTTCGATTTGTTTATGTGTCGTCATAGCGCGTGTTGTATTCGCAGGTTGATTCTATCCGACTCGGTTTTATTGCATTCCGCTTTATGGAGGTTGTATACATCCATTGTTCTGCATTTGCTGACGGTCGAATTGAACACCGAAGCATGAGCCGCGAACTTGTTTGTTCGCCCTTTTACTTGATTCAGCATAGCCACGTGTCAGCAGCTCACGACTACGGTAGCCGTGCAAATCTGCGGAGGATACACTTCCCTCGTGGAATGATGTCTTCCGTAACACGTGATTTCCTGGGTTTCAGTCAGTGCGTGTACTGTGGATGACTAGCCAAAGAATCTTTTAGTCCTAGGGCAACATGCGCTTGTTTACTCAACGACAGGTGGTAGCGCCGAGGGTTGTTGGTAGCAAGCAATGCTGACTAGGAGCATTATATATTCCTATGCGGAAAGACATGCTTACTGCATCCGTTTGTTCCGTGGGCCATTTCTTGTCTTTGTGTTTATGGGTGTCACTAAATGCGTTTGACGCATGGATTCTGGGCTACCAATTACATTCATGAATCTTTTCAGTTGTCTCCGAATATGTATAGAACCAGGATTGGTGTTTTGCAGCATTGTGCACCCTTCTCGGCATAAGGTGAGCAATCGCGCGCTGCTTGTAGTAAACGAACCAGCGGACGGATAGGGCGAAAACAAGCATATTGAAGTGTTTATGTGTTTGTGTCGTCATGCCTCTTGTTGTATTTGGAGAGTGATTCTTTGCATCTCGGTTTTATCGTATTCGGTTCTAAGAAGATTGTATCTGCCCACTGTTCTGCATTTGCTCACAGTCCACTGGAACACCGAAGCATGAGCCGCGAACTTGTTTGTTCGCCCTTTTTCTTGATTCAGCATAGCCACTTCTCAGCAGCTCACGACTACGGTAGCCGTGCAAATTTGCACAGGATGCACGACTCTTGTGGAATGATTTATTTAGTACTTACTTCACTGTTGTGTCTTTCAGGTAGTTCGTGTACTATAGATGAATAGCTGAAAACGGTTGCAGCCCGAGGGCAACGTCGTCCTTGTTTGCTTAACGATATATGGTGGTGCTAAGGTTTGTTCGTGGCGAGGATTGCTGACTATGAGCATGAGACATTCTTCTCCGCAAAGGCATGCTTACAACATCCTTTTGTTCCGTTCGCCATTTGTTGTGCTTGTGTTTGTGGATGCCGCGAAATGCGTTTGATGAGGCAAAAGGTTCTGGGCCACCAGTTACATTCAAGACACTTCTTAGACGTCTCTGAAGATATGCACAAATACCATTGGACTTTTTGGGCAATGTGTAGCCTTTTCCGTGTGAGGAGAGCAATCCCGTGCTGCTTATAGTAAACGAACCAGCGGACGGATAGGGTGAACACAAGCATAGTAAAATGTTTTATATGTGTCTGTGCCGTCATGGCGCGTGTTTTGTTTGCAGAGTGACTCTATCCGACTCGGTTTTATCGCATTCCGTTTAAAGATTGTATCTGCCCACTGTTCTGCATTTGCTGACGGTCCAATTGAACACCGAAGCATGAGCCGCGAGTTTGTTTGTTCGCCCGTTTCGCTGATTCAGCATAGCCGCGTCTCAGCAGCTTACAACTACGGTAGCCGTGCGAATCTGCATAGGATGCAAGACCCTCGTAGAATTAATTGTTTTGCAGCGCCTAAATAATGTGTGTTTCAGGAAGTGTGTTTATTGGGGATGAATAGCCAAGGACGCTTGCCGTTCCAGGGCAACATCGCGATTGTGTGCTCAAGGACATATCGTGTTGCCGACGTTAGTTGGTGGCGAGGATTGCTGACTAAGAGCATTACATACTGTCAGCAAAGGCATGTTTACAACATCCGTATGTTCCGTACGCTATTTGTTCTTCTTGTGTTTATGAATGCCACGAAATGCGTTTGATGGCGCAACGGTTCTGGGCAACCAGTTACATTTAAGATATTTCTTAGCCGTCTCTTAAGATATGCACAAATACCATTGGACTTTTTGGACAATATGTAGCCTTTTCCGTGTAAGGAGAGCAATCCCGTGCTGCTTGTAGTAGACAAACCAACGAAGGGATAAGGTGAACACAAGCATAGTAAAATGTTTTATATGTGTCTGTGTCGTCATGGCGCGTGTTGCATTTGCAGAGTGATTCTAT
>JRZD01000094.1:6954-17821 GCA_000826945.1 Eimeria nieschulzi
CCCATATCTCTCTGGCTGCTGCAGCAGCAGCAGCAGCAAAACCTGCGACTGCAACAGCGCAGAAATTAAAAGTGGGGACAGAGGAAGTCGAAGAGGCTCGTGCATCCTGCTGCTCTTTTCAGAATGCACATACACCCGAAAAGGCCCCGTGTTGCTGCTGCTGCATAGACCTACACGGACAGCAAAACCGCCCCGCTCTAGGAGGAGACAGTTTAGGAGACTGTTGCTGAAGAGAACAGACAGAGACACACCCCAAGTACGTAGCGTGTGTAATGCTGTTGCTGCTGGCGTTGTTGCTGCTGCTGCTTCTGGTGCTGCGATTCCTGCTGCTGTTGCTGTTGCAGCAGCAGCAACAGGGCTCTCCTTGCTGCTTGAAGGTTCAACAGGGAAAAGAGACAGTTGGGGGGGATGCAGCAGCAGCTGCAGCAGCGCGACAGCAGCAAATGCAGCAGCAACAGAGGCAACAAAGAGAGGAGCTGCTGCTGGAGCCCAGTGCTGCAGCAGCAGCGACAGAAAATCTACGCAGGAAGCAACCCAGCTGTTGCTGCTGCTGCTCTGCTGCAGCTGCTGCAGCATCGGCACAGCAAGCGGCAACAAAGAAGCAAGACCGCCGCCTGCTGCTGCTGCTGTTGCTACTCCCGCAGCACTTGCTGCAGCAACAGCATTCTGCTGCTTGTTCCTGCTGCTGCTGCTGTTGCTGCTGCTGAAAAGAGACAGGAATTGCAAGGTCGGAAGCAGCACGGCGTCTCTTAGAAAAGCGTCAGGCGGGGAGGGAAGGCCAAAAGCCCCTCCGTAAAGAAATATTCTTTTGTGTCTCCTTTGCTGCTGCTGCTGCTGCTGCTGCTGCTGCAGGGCTCCCATGAGCTGCAAAGCAGCCTCACACCACTGCTGTGTGCTGCAGCACCAGGGATAAGCGGAAGCAGCAGCAGCAGGAAGAGGAGCAGCAGCAGCTGCAGCAGGAAGAGGAGCAGCAGCAGCGGCAAAAAGCAACCACCGAAGAGACAGCTGCTGCCGCTGCGAGAGGAGACAGAGAAACCCATAGGGCCCAGGCAGCCTTTCTGTTGCTTGCTGAAGCTGCTGCAGCACAGGCAGAGCTCCGCAACATAGCTGCAGCTGAACTGCTGCTGCTGCTGGCTTTGCTGCGGCTGCTGCTGCTGGTCCTGCTGCTGCTGCTGTTGAGTTGACCTCACCAGATACTTCCCTCTTGCTTGAGGCCGCACCGTCTTTCTGCTGGCGCTCGTGCTGCTGCTGCTGCTGGCCTTGCAGCTGCTGGTGGTGGTCTAGCTGCTGCTGGCCTTGCTGCTCCTGCTGTCCTTGCTGCTGCAGCTGCAGTATGAGGGAGGCTCTGTATGTGAATTTGGCTGCGCGGGGTACGAGGCAGCAAGCAGCAAAGGTGCACAGCAAAAGATGCGCCACTAAGTCCCCCACAAAGGAAGCCACCCATGGCATACTGCTGCTGCTGCTGCTGCATACGACGCTGCCTGCCGTTGTTGCTGCAGCAGCAGAAGCAGCAGCATTCTCCGTCGGCAGCCAGCGCGACAGAAACCAACGCCTCAGCAGCAGCAGCTCCTTGCTATTACACCCATTTGCTGCTGCAGCAAGTCCATTAAGGTTGGGCTGTAGCTGCAGCAACAGCCGCTGCTGCTGCTGTTTCTCCTGCTGCAGCAAATGCTGCAGCGACTGCAGCAGCTCAGATGGCAGCAGCAATTCAACAAGACGGGGGGCTGGGGGGCAGCACAGAACCCAAGACAATAAAGGGGCATCCCCAACAGTACCGGTGGTGGTGGTGGTGCTGCTGCTGTTTGCTGCTGCTGCTGCTGCTGCAGGGCGCGCAGGGTGGCATGCATGGGTCGATGCGACAGTGCAGCATCCACCCCAGCATGTGTTGTTGCTGCTGCTGCTGCTGGGTCTTGTTGCATGGAACTGGAGGGCAGCAGCAGGCTCAGGAGGCTTCAGCAGCAAAGGCCAAATTTCAGTCCTCACGGGCCGCACTCTGCTGACATCTCCCAATGCAGCAGCAGCAAGCGAGCCCCCCAGCAGTAAACAGGAGGCTCTGCTGCTTCTGCAGCGCCACAGAAGCAGCAGCAGCTGCTCCGCCTCGCGGCACAGCAGCAGCACACTTCCCGCTGATGCTGCTGCTGACAGCAGCCGCAGAGACAGCAGAAACACAGCAGCAGCGAAGGGAGGAGAGGCAGAGACAAAGCGGATTGTCTCTTCTTGCCGCCGCAGCAGCCGTAACACCATCAGACAGTGAGCTGTAGCAGATATATCTGACTTTCCTGCTACTGCTGCTGCTGCAGTTGCTGCTGATGTTGCTGCTGCTGCAGGCAGCGGGTCTGTGTTTCTCTTAGCTGTTCCACCTGCAGCAGCACTTGCTGCTGCGTCGCCTTGCCGCTGCAGCAAGGCTGCTGCTGCTGCAGCAGGAGGGGGAGGGGTAGCATGCAGTGTATAGGCATGCTTCAGCAGCAGCCAGGCAGAAAGGGGGGCCCCTTGGCGTCGAGGGGCCCCCAAGAAGAGAGGCAACAGGTGCTGCGCTATGGTGCTGCGGTAGCATAGCAGCAGCGGCTGAGGCGTTGATAGCAGGCAGCAAAGTGCATTGCAGCAGAAGCTGCTGTCTCCCTGCAGCAGCAGTTCAAGGAGCTGCAGCAACAGCAGCAAGTCTTGCTGTTGCTGCTGCTTGTCTCCCACAACAAAAGCAGCAAAAACCAGGGCCAGCTGCAGCGAGAACCGATTTTGCCGCTGTAGGGATGCATGCTGCTGCAGCAATGGACCGGCATCTACCCACACTTCTGCAGGAAACAAAGGTAGCGGAGAATCTGCTGCTGCTGCTGCTGCTGCTGCTGCTGCTGCTGCTGGCCTTCTTGCTGGAGCAAAACCGCCGCAGCTCTCTGCCTGCTGCAGCGCGGCAGCAGAGCCCAGCCCGTCAAGGTAAGCCAGCGAGTAGCGCCAGCCTGCTGCTGCTGCTCCTGATGCTGTTGCTGCTGTTGACGCTGCTGCTGCTTCTGCCGCTGCAGTCCTAGCGTGCAGGTGCAGCAGCAGCAAAGCAGCGGCGCTGCGATAGTGCTGCTGCAGCTGTTTCTCTGCAGCAGGCCTAAGGTGGAGGGGGGGGGTCTGGTATAGCGCGGGGGGAGAGACGAAGACAGGAGAAGGGAGAGGCAGCAGTTTCTGCTGGTTCTGCTTGGGGTTGCTAACGCCCCCGCCAAATTGCAGCAGCTGCTGCAGCTTCTGCTGCGGCAGCTGCTGCTGCTGTTCCATTGATTTTGTTTCAAGGCTAACACCTCAGAGGCGTTAGCCAGGCGCCGGCAGCGGCGCAGCTGAGCGCCCGAGGCCCCGCATCGACGGATTCCTCAGTGCTGCTGCTGTAGTGTGAGGCCCCAAGAGCGCACGATAGAAAAACTTTTTATTGCAGAAAAATAAAAAGGCCAAGCCACCACCAAAGAACCCAAGGGGAGAACAAGAAAGCAGGCTTGTCTCCTAAGGGCCCACAACACACACGGGGGTACATCGAGGAGGGGCCCCCAAAGCGACACGCACAAAGTTGGACGTGCTCCCTCCTGCCAATTAATTAAAACCGCAAAAAAGCAAAAAATCAAGAGGAAGGATGCAGGAGTGGAGACATTTGCTCTTTTTCCAGAGCCGCAGGAAGGCCACCAGAAACCCTTCCCTGTCTTTCTCTAGTAGACTATAGAGACAAAGAGCCTGTTAAGCTATTAGGCCTTTTCATGCTAAGCCTCAGATACCATCAAGTTTTATTGTGTACGGGGAGACACTCAGGAATAACCCAAGAGTACCCTACGCATGGCCCTCAAGGCACATCTCTGCCTTCTGCGGCGCCCTGAAGAACCCCTGTGTGGAAATGAGGCCTGCAATCTGTACTAAGGGGAAATTATACACCAGACGTCTCAGGCTAAGCTGAGTTGGCAAGCAATTAATGACACTTTAGAAATGCGTCCTTCTGCACATTCCACTTTACATGCATTACGTAGCATTCAGCCGAGCCGCTACAGATAGCCTTAGCTAGATACACGCCGCCATAGGGTAAGAGGCAGGCTTCCGGGTGCGACAGCCCGCAGACCAAGGGCCACAGGCTTGCGCCCTTCCCTCAGCCTCAGCTACGGCAAGAGGTCATCGATGGACAGTCGAATGAAGAGAAAATTACTCTCTTTCAGATGCCGCCAAAAGGCATCTTCTAGTGTATTGAAACCTACGTTCATGAGGAACCGATCCTACAGAAGGCACGAGTTGCTAGTGTACAGAGAACGCTTCCAACCCTTATATATATACGGAAATTCTGAGCTTCTCGGCGTAGATAGCAGCCTTTTGTGGTGCTGGGGTGTATACACTACAGATATTAAGCAGTGTACACAAATGTAAGCACCTCTGTTACCGAGGCCTTCCTGACTCCCCTGCTGTAGCTATGCCTTAGCTTCGTTTTTTACCCCCAGCACGCCCGAGGAAATGCGCCTTTTGCCTACTGGGGGCTCGCGCAAGGCTTGCCAAAGACCAGCCGCTCCCCCCCTGTTTTTCCCTTTTGAGGGAAGAGCCGCTTCGCCTGTGTGCCGCACCTTTTAGTCCAGGGGTGTTCTGTCCAGCTGGAGAGTAAGGAGAGGTGCACAAGGCATTGGTGTGAAGGATGAAGAAAATATTAGAACATGCATGGTGATGTTTACGTATTTATGGATATATAGGTTTGTGTTTGTGGGAGTGTTGGTAAAATTCCCTGGAAATTTCCCTCTTGGAGAGCAACAGGCTAGTGCGGGAAGCTGCTTCTTTACAATAGCGGAAGGCTGGCAGCCAGCAGCAACTCAGAAAGCGGCAGACAACTGTCACGCTCTCTGTTGCTTGTCTCGCCGTGAATTGTTCGAAGGGGCAATTGTGGTGGTGAGGTTTTGCATTGCAGCAGAAGAAAAAAATGCTGCTGTGCTTTGAGAGAGGAGGCAGCATGTCTCAAGAGCAATCCTTAGGGCACGTAACCTGCAGATGCAGAGGTTCTTGCTTTCTCTATGTGCACTTCTGGGCTGAAGCTTCAGCAGAGACAAAAAGAGGGAAGTAAACGGCAAGAGAGAAAGGGAAAGACTGCAGATATGCTAGCAGTTGATTCCTGTCCTTATAGTGCTGCATAAACCATCTTTTAACCTGCACTGCATGCATTCAAATGCCGGAACTCGTTCTTCCTCAATATTAAAATTAAAAACTCGGGTGTTGTTGCTTCCCCTGACGGCTGTTGCCTTGTCTACTGCATTTGGAAAGCTCTGCTCACGATATGCAGAGAGGAGCCTAACACATTCTCGCTCTTTGGTTGCTAAAGCAGCAAGGTATGTCCAATAGTCAGAATAAAGCAATGCAAATTCCCCCTCCAAAATTGCGTAACATGTGAAGTGTGTTCCGGTTTGTAATTGCTGGGAAGGAACGTATGCCTCTTGCTGGTCATTAGTGGCTTGTGGTGTGGGTGGAGACATTGGCTACGATATCTCTCAACGGAAAGCACCTGCATGTGTACAACAAAGTATTACTAATGATAATGGGTTTATTTCTCTGGGCAGCATTTATTCACACATATGCCTATAACATCCCCTGCATGCTGCTGGCTGCTAACCGCTGCCAACCCTTGGGCCCTCCGAGCTATTGACTGCGTACAGCACTCATAAGTCGTCGAATGTAAATCCGATTATATTGATTATTTGTTATTGATAACACTATTTTGTGCGGATGTCGTGCCAGTCCTCTTTGGCCTGTTCGTGTTGGGGCTTTCTGCCGTAAGACGAAACGACACCCGGTGTTGAAACTTGAATTGGAAAGCGCTGTGCAAAGTCGTTGGGTGCGGAAATTAGTTCTTTATTGTTTTGCCAGAGTTCACCTTGTGTGATGGTCAGCTGCCCTATCCTTTCGTGTAAAGCAAACAGGACAGGACGAGAGAGATATGGCGACACCCGCAGACCTGTTCGTGTTTGTCATTGTTGGGAAGGGCGATACGCCGTTGTATGAGGCGGATCTTAGCGCACCTGGAAAGCGAGAAGACTCCCCTCATTACGATCAGTTCATTATCCACCAGGCCTTGGACGCAGTCGACGAATATGTCTGGCAGACACAATCCATGTATCTGAAGAATTGCGACTCGTTTAGGGATTTTCTTGTTTCTGCCTTCTGCACTGCCGGGCACATCAAGCTGATGCTCCTCCACAAAAACAGAGGATCAAGCGAAGGCATCCGCAACTTCTTTACGGAGGTTCATGAGCTCTTTCTCCGGGTTCTTATGAATCCTTTGTATGAGGTTAACGGCCTCATCACAAGTGCAAACTTTGATAAACACGTCCGCCTTGCCGCCAAAAAACATCTTCACCACTAAAATGACGCTTCCCAAGGCGAGAAAGCACTTTTAGCTATTCTGCACTTTCTCACTTGCGAGGCACTTTTGAAGCTTGGCTGGTTGTTGCTGCAATGGAGCGAGACTCCAAATTAACGCAGCGATTTTCTGTTTTTTTAGTACCTGTTAAAACGAGAAGGTCGATTTTATACTGTCATCATTTTGTGTTATCTTTCATTCTCAAGTAGCCAGAAAGCAGAACAAGACATCCCGTAACATTGTGCTTGCATTTTTAAAGTCACGCACTTGGCTGATGAGGTTGCCAGAGTCTTTAGATATAACATTTTCAATTGCAAGTAATTAGTAATTTTAGGCTGCACCAGCATCAGAAAAACAGAATCTATGGAGGCGGCGTGACACCTGTACGACTTTGTTCGTTTGCTCCTCCTGCCTGTTGTTTCCATTTCATTCACCAGCCACTTGCCCTAACTTTATTTCTTTGCCTTATTTTCTCTTTACAACACTCAACGAAACATGATCCCTAGGATACCCCCGTCCTACCGCTACGGCCCTGGACCAGGAACTATTCGATGTGATGCCTCCCATCACACCTCGGCAGGGAAACAAACACTTCCAAGAATCCTTCCTTCGACTCAAAAGACTCCTAGCTCCCAGCAGGCACTATCCTTTTTTCATGGAATACCAGGTGTGTTGTGTCATCCTCTTTGTTCAGCTTTCGAGGCTTACACCAAATGTCTGCTACGCAGCTATATGCCTTGTGTGCTTATCGGACATCAAAAAGGGTCGCATTTTCATTAAATGTTACAGCTTGATATGCACCGAGTGCTACCTAAAGCAGCTTTCCTCCTTATGTCCTCTCGCCAGCTGCAAATGCGGAGAAGTATGTGCGAAACTTTTTGTTGCGTTCGGATGTTCGTTCTGTATTTCAAGTTGACAAACAGTCCATCGATATGACCAGTTCAGCCGTCCAACAACTCCCCTTTGTTCAAAAGCAAACTGCACTAAAACAATGGGCACAGGGCAAGTATTTTTTTTCTGTTCAATATACGACCAGTGCGATCACCATAAAGACAATTTACAGCCGCCCGCAAGAGTCCTTCGGTGTGCAGCTTTGCCTCTGGCTTCCAACGAATGCCATATAGTCAGTCAGCATTAGGTAAGCCGCATCTTGTTCATTTCCCTTGTGAGACGAACCCCCTACTTCAGTTGTGATGATCAGCTGGGGACCCTGGATCTCTCAAGGAAGCCCGTTGTGCCATTCCCTCAATGGAGCCGCGATTTCGCATGCCAGTGCCAAAACTCGGTAAGTGGTTCTGGTTTGTATCTATTGTCTTATGATCAGAATAAACAGTATCTGTGCAGGTGCTGTGCGTACTCCTAACGGCGTGAAGCCTCAGTTTAAGATGCCGCTTGCAATGAACCCAGCCGACTGCCAAGTTTGCAAAACGCGTACGCTTCACTGAATACTAAAAAAACGGTTTTTTTCCATTGCAGAGGATGATCGCTGCAGTCCAAAGCGATTCCACAGTTCAAGTACAACAAGGAGGCAGAAGATGGCAGGTCGTCAGGACTCCGCTAGACATCGTCCGAACCCCACAACCAGGCATAACACCCCAATGGAAGCGGCACCGGTGTGGAGAGGTGGAATAACGAACTCCAGCTGTCATAGTTGCCACTGCTGCTGTTGATATTGTTGCTGTACTTAAAAGGAAGAAGAGCCCTTGCCCTGGCGGAAGGTGCACATCTTTCTGCCTAAGCTAGGCGTGTTTCGGTGTTCACACAATACTGCTCTGTATGGAATGATTCAATAAACTTGCTTTCTTCCGTGGTGGCGAGCTTCCCGTCCCCTATGTGATTTCAAATGGAGAAATGAAGGAAAGACGCAAGAAATGACGAACTCTACGCCTCTAAAAGAGCTCATTGTTCATGCAAGATTGCTGGCATCGCTCTCCAGCAACAGATCTGATGGGTAGGTCCGCTCGCGCACGGCACTCGCGTAAGCGGTTTCAAGTTTCCGGCGCGTCAACATCGTGATGTACGCCATGGAGGCCTGCATACATCGCACATAAAAATAACCCGATAAAATACAATTAAAATGCGCAGACGCAACACATTTCTGGCTTTGTCTAGGGATGCTAAAGGGGGAAAAAAACGCACAGCTGCCATCATCACTCCAAGGGCCACAAGGCTCAGCCTCTGCCAGTTCCACGAAAAGTGGTCTGCGAACACAAAGAAACACAAACTCTAATCGCTAGGCCCACCCAAATCCCCCAGCAGCCTTGTGAGGCAGGCAGCGCAGTGCACATACGGATGTCAAGATCGTTGAGATCACTGAGGGCCGAGCCAACGAAATTGAAAGCGAGAATAACTGCGAAAGTCCGCACAAGCGTAAACCAAAAGTAACATAAAACCACCCTAATGGTATCGGTTTATACGCATGAGTAATTGTTTTGTACTAAATATGACTTCATGGTGCTTTCTGTAGGGTTTCCCGTATGTCCTTGGCGCTGTACACTGCGTGGGGAAAGAGAGCAAACAGTAAAATCTGTCGACTTACGAGGTGTTCCAGAGAACGTGCCAAGTACGAGATGTGACGTCTTAAGCGCCGTCACCCCAAACAAATAACTTGTTAACTGCAAGAAAGATTTACGCACAGAAAACGCATCAAAGAGCAATGGAACAGATGCAGAAAAGGAGAAAATGTAGAAACAAACAATTCCCTATAAATAAAAAAAGATGAGGCTCTATAGCGGAGAGAATACAGGGGAGAACAAAACAAGAAAGACGACGAACTAGATGGAAGAAAGCTCCACAAGAACGCGACAATCAGCTTACGGCAATACAAAGTGAAAGCCGAACACAAAAGACAATAGGCATGACCACAAGAACAAAAACATGGAGCAAGCCAATAGGCAAGACCACAAGAACAAAGACATGCAGAAAGCAACAAACTCCTCAAACCCAGCATCCCCAGAGAAAGAACACTATCGAATCCTTACCGAGTACGGCAGAATCGGCGACAGCCGAATGAGAGCGACAAACGTAAGTCCTCCCTCTTCAACTGCCGAGTCAAAAGCCCTAAACAACATGTTGTTTCTCATCCAGGCATGCAGAGAATCGTAGAGGAGGTGCCGGCTGATCATGAAGCAGCAGAGCCCAGAGAGAAGCGACCCACATAAGGAGCAAAGGAAGGCCACCACGATCCCAACTGCACAAACCACAAACCCCCAAAACTCCTTTAAACTCTTAAGGCTGCCACAGCAATCTTTCATCCAGGAGAGACACGCATAAACCCTCAAACCCAATGGATAGCCGCAGGGAGCGTGCGCGTGCATTGTGCTCTATTGTGTCTATTTATAGTCTATTTGTACCCCCACACATGTTGTTTGTTTACAGGAAAAACTGGGAAAAGGCCAGAGGAACAGAAAAGGCTTACGGCCTTCTCCATAGATGCGCGAGAAGATAAACCCAGCAGCCAAATGCTGCACAGCAAGCAAAGAGCAGCAAACCTTAAACCCTAAACTCATCCCTCTTAAACGCCAAAGCAACTGAAAGACAAAGGGAAAAAGCAAGAAATAAAGACAACTACTTCTCTCCTGGCCGCACCATAAACTCCGCCGGCAAGAAGCAGGCAATAAACACAACATATAAGCCTATGTATGCCAGCGGCGCCAGGCTGCCGAGGTGCTGCACCTGCAGGGTAACAGTAGGACAAACACAAGCAGCCACCAAACCGTAAAACAAAACAGCATCAAGACTTCATTCAGCCCAGATGCAATTTCTCGGATTCTGTCTCCTAGATAGGCAGACAAAAACGCACCACGGCCTATCCCTTAAGCCGCAGCTGCAACAGCGAAAGCAGCAGCAGCAGAGAAAGCAACAGCAGCAGCAAACGAAGCAGCAGCAGATAAAGCAACAACAGCAGATAAAGCAACAGCAGCAGATAAAGCAAGAGCAGCAGCAAAAGCAGCAGCAGCAGGCGACACCAGCACATTACCCCATTTATTAGGTCAGTGACGATCTGCGCCGTTCGGTTGAAATGGGTGAAGACCAGGAACAGCACAATGCCCAGAAAAACTCCAAATGCAATTTTCACAATGAGAAGCACACGGAAGAATAAACTCTCGCTGCTGCTGCGAGGCGACGGCAGCTGAGCCTGGACGCCTAGGCTATCACTGGCTTGTGTGGTATGCGGCAAACCCTCACAAGGAGGGGCCTCTGAGCTCCCGCCGTCTTCAATCAACCGCTCCTCTAAATGCCTGTTGTGAGGTTTCATTTCCACAGCAGCAGGAGCAAGAGCACCAGCACTCGCCCTTGGGTGTATGTGCATCTGCCGCTACAGCAAAGCTGCGTCACGGAAAACGCCTCGAAGTCCTCTCGGGGCAACAGACACAACAATACCAACAAACAAAGCGGTTTTATTGATGTTGCAGCAGCACTGCGGGATGCTTGCTGCCGCTCCCACTTAAGCAGCAGCTCACTGAGACTACCGCTGCTGCCAACTGTTGGTGGCCATAAGGGAAGATTGGAGTACCAAGAGCA
>JRZD01000095.1:0-13953 GCA_000826945.1 Eimeria nieschulzi
ATTTAGAGGTTCATGACATAGCAGCACCTCATCTTGTTTTAGCTGAAGAAGCTTGACGCCTTTCTACTTTGGAAACCGGCTCTTCCACTGATGGGCTTTCCGTAGTAGATACCTGTTGATGTTTGTCTGGAAACATCAATAGACTTCTCATTAGTTGGCACCTCACCTAAAAGCTGCTGTTGCTCAGTTCCCTCCCTCTCTAAGCGAACGGGAGGCACTATAGAACCCAAAGAGTACGTATACACCAACAGGATTCCCTAGCCTGTCCAACGATCAATCCTTCTCCCTATGTTTCAAAATGTAAAAGTGCCAAACAAAAAGCAATTTTCCTGTTCTTTGTTGGGCAGAAAGCTAAAGGATTTAAACTGAAACAAAAAGAACCATTTCCTATTGTCATTCTTCAACACAAGTAAAAATTATCGAGATAGCAGAAAAAAGAAAAGTTATCTCCCATTCTCTAGCTTAAAATACTCTAAATTCAATGGTTTTTGCAGACATACGAATAATACTGGGAACTTCTTGTGTCATTCACAGATCCTTAGGCTGGCCTGGCCAGCGCAGTGCGTCCCAACACAAATGTGAAGAGGTCGGATAACTGTTATAGTATAGGTTACAAAGCGCTTGATGCGACGTTGAATGCCAACTAAAATTTAGAGAGACACGTCTGGAAGTCACTCGATCTCCCTAAACGGACCCCCGTGCAGTCTCAACCGAAAGGAAAGTGTAGGCTGCCCTGCTTTTACTCTAGAGTTTATACCATCAGTTTCCAGTCTATCCTATAATCTTTTTCTACTATGGGTCTGTTGGATATTGTCTATTTCCTTTTGTAGCTTGGCAGTTTTTATACCTTGATGCCGGCTCAACAACAATTGAGCTTCTCGTTGCCGCTTCCAGATGAAATCCTTTTTAAAAACAAATAATTTTTCATTGGCGAAAACCCCACACGCTCGTTGCTGTTTCTCAATTTCCACCCTTTTGGAAACTGGGTGCCTTATATTTTACGATGAGATAAACATAGCTCAGCAGGCCTACCCTGCCTGTCCCACAAATGAATGAGCCTCATCTTCAGACTATAAAACGTAAAGAATAAAAGGCTAAGCGTTGTTGTGGCCTCTTAAATAAGAGAAAGATTGCGGATTTCACGTGAAATATGGGTATCCTCTTCGGACAGTCACACACACACCCAAATCGTGAAAGTACTTGGTATAACAAATTTTAAGAAGTTACTTCCGTTTCAAACCTTCAAAATACTTGAAGTAGTAAACTATTTTGCAGAAAGTCAAAATATCCTGGCGGCTGAACGTTTCTTTCTCATCGTAAGACTGGCCTAGCCAGGCAGCATGCCCTAACCCCAATAATAAAAACTTCGAAACTACGTATAGGTTACGTAAAAGCTCTCTACAACCAAAATCAAAATATAGGAAGACAACGTCTGTAAGTTTCTCGGTTTCTCCAAAGGGATCCCAGTTTGGTGGAGACTGCCTGAGGTACTGTTGATCTCTCTATGGTGTAATCTGAGCTTCTGAGCATTCGTTTGCTCTCCCTTTGATCGTTATAATTTCTTATTTTAGTTTATATTTTTAGTCCTAGCAGCACTTTGTTTAGACGGGGCGCACCGCAATACAAAAATAATTGCCTGTAGAATGCTACAAAACCATCCTCTCATTCCCCTCTCTCTGAACCTTCCATCTATCAGCAACAATCAATTGCTCAATGCCGTCCAACTTTGCATACATTGATTTTGGTACTCCAGAAGTGCACGCCAGGTGAAACACACCTTGGAACATCCTCTCTTCCGCTGTAAGGTTATAATCATGATTGAGGGTAGATGGTAGGTGTCGCGTTCTGCTGCAGAGGTTACGCAGTTCGAGCTTGCGTGTGAGCGCATCAAGGTGCCAACATCGGCCTATTTCCAATATGTGCTGAAACACCCGTGCATTATATCTGGTTTTGCTTTGACAGATCCTCCTAAGGCGTATTTTGGGATTCCGAATTCAGGATTCAAGGAGGACATAAGCGTCGGCTGCTGCTTTTCAATCCCAAACGTGAAGTATAAGTTAGTACTTGTACTATATATGGGCCCCGTAATCCTATCAATAGCTCCCGGGGCGCGGAGCTGAGCTTCCAAGACAGAACTTTATTGTTAATTAGGTAATAAGTGCTTCCTTAAAACTCTTGCGTTGTATAGTCCTTTCTTCTAGCTCAGTTTGTGTCTCTAGCAAAGCTTTTAGATTAACGCCCAGTTCCCTCTCTGTTGTATATTTATCTTCCTATTTCGTTTCTAGTTTTTGTTGTATTAATGTGGCAATATCAGTTACATGGCATAACCGAGCTCTTCTCTCACAAACGGACTGTCTGACTATCCAGTTCACAAGCCGCCGTTTCTGCAATGATCTTCTGTCGGTGTAACTGTCGGTTATTGCGTTCCAAGTTTGCAGTACTGCTTTGCGCCTCCCATACGTGTATCGCGTTTAGTAGGCCGTGCATCTGGTACCCACTACGTGCAGCCATGTAATGCTTAATTCATTTATGGACAAAGCTGGCAAACGACCATGTGCTGCCAATCTTGCTTCTCCGTTGAAGCGCTTCGGCTTCATAAGAACTGGGATGGAAGGAGAATGGGAATAGTCGATGGCATGCGTATCTTATTGTTATGTTGTCTACTAATGAAACAAAATGACGCACAAGGATACTTGATCGAGCAAGTACTCAAAAGCTGTGTTACACGTGCATCTTACAAAGTAGTCCACTTTACATCTTCTTGCATCCCATCGGACGACCTTTGAGGAAACGATGAACAGTCTTCAGGTTAAGCGAGATGGGCATCCTTTACTTTCTTCTCGAGCGTATCTTGGTGCATAGGCATGTTTGCATCTGCCGGCGGACTTGGTACCGGTTAAACCTAGTTTCCTATCACAAGGTTATGAAACCACGGGACTAGCCTCTGTATTCCTTTGAACTCTTGTACCATTCAGCGTCTTTCTGAATCTGTTTGCATCGACATATTCTGCCCAAGTGAGACGATTACAGTGTGCAGCTGTGTGACTACATAGCAGCACAGTATATGATTCATTTTGTTGCCAACATGAATGATATGGAGACTGGAAAACATCCTAAGTATTTTAGTTGGAGGATATGGCGTTAAAGGAGTCGTGCAAACCTGTGAATTCCTTTCTTTGGTCTTTGCACAAAGACTCTTCTTGTGGTTGGAAGGAACGATGTTAGGAGACAAGTGAGACAAGTCTTGTCGAGAAGCTGAGTAGTCCAACGATTGTGCTCTTTGCTTTCCAGCAGGACAGCAAATGAAGGAGCTTAAGGGATTGATTACTTTTGGAATCGAAGTAGTTGTACTGCTGAGAAACCCACGGATAACAGCCCTTAAAAGGTCAAGAGCTTAGGTAATGAAGCAAGTGTCACGCCAGGGGAGTGCGGGCGGCCTGGACGAACTTTTAACACAAGGATACGACGCCCGCTTCCCCATCAAAAGCAGCCGCTCTCGACGCACAGTCCAGCCCATATCGTTAGATGTGCATTTATCAGGGAATATATTTGTAGTACATGCAAAGATGCTCTTTTCTGGGCAAATTCTAAGCATTTGACTTCTAAGGGGGAAACGTTTAGCTTCCTTAGCTATGCGTGTATACAACTGCAAGTTGTATCAAAACTTTCTTTCGCTATTCAACTGTCAGTTCTGAACAGATTTCCAGCGGCGGCGGCCTCTAAACCATATTGTGCGCCACTACAGTTAAGAAGCTTAAAAGTCTCTGGAAACACGTGAATATAACTGCGACCTTGACTGAAAAATTAAATATTCCAAGCCGAACGTTGTAACTTCAGCCAAACGCCTGAAATCATGGTACTGAGGTGGATCCGCTGTGATGTGGCTGCCGTCGTTCTAACATAGTTCACCTCTTACGAATGATTCTAGGAGAAAACAACTGGAATTTGTCTCGCATGGCAACCGCTGCAAAAGCTCCAACGCGCATCTGGAAGCCACGCAGCCGCATTCATTTCTACTGCCACTATGAGTGCCAAAATAGAGCGTGCTTCCTCCTGCGTGTCCGCTATGCGGCTATGGAGTTAAGTAATATAGCTATATACCGTCTGGGGGCAGTTCACCAATACATGGATCCATCAGTCGGTATTCGAGTCCGTCCCGTGATTCTTCGCTGCAATAATGCACCATTCATCATCGCCATCGTCTGTGCGTTCATTTGCAGTGCCTGCTCTGTCGTCACTGCTGCTTGGCTCTTCACAAGAAGTGCAGCTGTATTTTTGAGAGCTGGTTGGGAATCCGCCTACGAATGGTGTCTCGTTCTGCAGCTGTCCTGGTGGAGACATCCGATCCATTTCTTGCTGAGGCGGCTGAAACGCGGGCAAATCAACTTCCGATGGCTGCCCCTCAACTCCGACACCTTTCGGCTGGGAATTGGAAACGTTTCTCCATTCAGATGAAGAACCTAGATGCACCAAACGCATTATTCCCCTCATCATGTCCGCAGAAAGAATGCTGCGAAGCAGGTCCACAACGAAATGCAGAAATATACTATTGCACTCTCCACGCAGTGTTGGCAACAGCCCAAATTCCTGCAATGTTTCAGTTGTTTTCTCTTTGTTCGCCTCCCGTTCACCCCCGCCGGGTAGAACATTGCCTCCGGTACCTTCGGGGTAGTTCAATGGGGGTCTTAACTCTGCGCAGTCGGTGTCAATGGCAGAACGATTCTCGGCGGCACCCTGCACCTGCGGTGTGTCTTCTCGTTCCGAAGCCAGCTCCAAAAAGAGTGTTCCTAGCAGTTGCTGAATTGTGAATAACAGCGAGCAAGAGCAATGCCTCGAGTGCGGTATTTCCGCGCCCTCGACTTCGGAGTAAACGCTACGCTTTTGCTCAACCGCACTGTTTTCCAGCCTCTTATATATAAAGGCACACCCTGTCTCAAGCATGCGGATAGCAGCTGCAAACGAAACGGCCAAAAGGGCCAGGTGCAGCAGACACGGGCTTCGAATCGATGCAGCTAAGAAGGAATTGTAAAGAAACATAATCATATCCAAAGATGCAACATACAACGCCTGCAGTAGTGCGCCTAAACTGTATCCAATCCAATTCAAAGACGCACAAAGTGCCAGGACAACGAAGTCGCACATTTGGAACATAAGCCCAACAGAACCCCGTAAAGCTTGTCCCCAGTTAGGCGACCGTTCAAACATGTATCGGCCCACAGTGCTGTCTGTGAAGTCCTTGTCAACAGTGACACAGTATGCTGCTGTGTAGGCGATTGCAAGCAAAGCTGCTGACAGCAAAAACGCTGTGCCACCTAT
This sequence comes from Eimeria nieschulzi, assembly GCA_000826945.1. NCBI lineage: Eukaryota > Apicomplexa > Conoidasida > Eucoccidiorida > Eimeriidae > Eimeria > Eimeria nieschulzi. The sequence continues at coordinate 5,317 of JRZD01000095.1, forward strand.
TAAAAGTGCAGTTACTCTCCCTGCCGCACCTATGAAGCTGTGCCGGCCCCTGGCTTCGACACCTCTGATACAATGCCCACCATCGCCGAGCTGTTCTAGAAGAGCCGCGGGCTGCCGTGCTTCCTTTGGAAGCTCGCTGCACTTACCACAATCAATTTCTCTGTCGACGCATCTATTCCTCATTCCGGCGTGGACACGCCGTTTCGGACCCTTATCAACATCGTCGTTGTGCCTCGCAAATGTTAAGTCGTCTCCCATCGTGCTGAAGTTGAATCGTCAAACGGATAGCATGCAACTTCGTCTTTCTTTGCCAAAGTGGCTCCTCCCGCGGCATGAAAACAGATGGAAAAAATCCACAGGCAAAATATAAATACCACAAAACACCATCAGTCTAATATGATAGATGTATTGAATGTGATAATACAATCAAATATAGCTGGTCTCGATTACTTGGGCTACATGCTGAGGTGTGGAGCCTTGACCACAAGGCAAAGATGTGGTGTCCACTGGTCACAATCATCCGCTTTCGAACTCCTCAAAGTTGAAAACATGCAACTAGCTTTAAAGTTTAACGTTATAAAGGGCCGACCGCTTACACACCGAACCAGAAACAGATATATTGGTAACGCGACCACCTCTGGCTGACCATAGTGAGGGCTACCGTACTGTTTAGAATCACTGAAGATGATTGTCACCTGTAGCCCACGCATGGAATGCCTTCTTGTGCATTTTTAATAAAGCTTAAAGATATAACCCCGAAGAAATTAAGGTCGAATTGTTTGCAGCGGACCAGAGTCGGCCTAAAATGCGCAATTGGATTACTAAAATGCGCAATTGGATTATTGCTAGCGCTATCTGCACATGCATGGAATTGCACTCTTCAAGGATTAGGCGAATTCGGGTGAATATCTCTTCACTGCTTATCCCAGCTACTGTTCAAGCAACCCTCGTGCGCAATTCCACTAGTACTAATTGGAGCTTTCGCCCACCACCAGCATATCGGCGAGCAGCACAGAAGCGACCCACCGACGAACTGCGAACAGCGGAACTGGTGAGCACAATTCTGACCTATGCGGTTTCTAACGCGTCCTCGTTTGCAACGCTATCGTGTAACACGCTGAATGAATAGATAATAAACTGCGGCAAGGGTGCCAGTAGAGAGCATAGATGGGTGCGCCAATCCACCAATGAAAACGAGTTGTTCATTAACCGAGCCATTATGGGCGCAACGAATGGGGCCTAAAGCGATGCGCACAGTCCGAAGACTGAAAGATAACGCAGCCCAGAAAGCAGCTCAAATGCATGCAAAGACGTTTTACGCATCGCAGGGACAGCAAAAGCTGTCCAATGCAGTTGCCCCATACCAGGAAACACGCAAAATTTTTAGCAGAGAACGGGAATTGCAATGCACGAGGGTCGAAAACACAAGGACCCGTATTCAACACGAAGTACTGAAGTATCCAATGAAATAAGTTGCCGGCTTTGCTATGCTTCTGCTGACAACTGAGCACACATGAAGTTGCGGTAGATGCAACGTGCATAGTAGCCGACCCATGCCACGACGGTAACCACCTCTGGTCGTTACATGGGACGCTCTAACAAAATGCTTTGGCACAAACTATGGAATTGGGGTCACAGAGCCTGTGTCACCTTCACCACTTCCTAAGCCTGTCAAGCACACGGTCAATCAGGAAGGGGAATCTTATGCCAGAACATCGAGGACTGCATCGACCTGAGCATTCTGAATGCGTGATAAACACAAAATCATAAATTTTCAAACCTCCACAGATCGGGAGGCATTGTAAAGGAGCAAAGACAACAGGCGGCTTCTACGCTGTTTTCTCCGGGTCAGCAACCCGCACTGCCGGTGGCATCATACGGACTTTCTCGATGCGGATGAACACCCGCTGAATTCCTCTGTCGATGCTGACATTGAACGAAGCACAAATGCGCTCTTTAAATTTTTCCGTATTCGGAGTGAACGTGCCGCCCGCATATTCCACCATGAACGCGAGAGAAGCATCTGAGTGGTGGAACACAATGCAGCAATGAGAGCCACGCGGCGGAAACACGAGAACCCTCTCGATGCCGCAAATACCCAGGTCTTCTGCAAGCACCGTTTTCAGCTGCAGCAACACAAAGACAGGCAAACGATAACACGGCAACCAGTTAACAAGGTTACGATGAGCTGAAGCCGAAGGATCACGAAAAGGAGAAAGCAGCAATCCGGCACTGGTGGGGAGATGGGTGGGGGGAAAGGAGCATAAGGACGAAGAGGGTTAAAACACATTTTTACCTTCTGTTCCGCCGCCACCTTTTCCGAGAGTTCTTGTGCTCGTGCAGCTCTCGGTATCCACGAGACAAAGACAGTTCGATCAAACGCTTCCTGCGACATGCATTGTAAGCCAGGGGAAGCCAAAATTCCCTTTGTCGGCAAATACGTGCCGTTCCGCAGATCTTCTCGCCAGTCCTGATGACGCTGCTCGAACTGCTGCATTTGCGGGTGAGTGTCTAGCTGAAACGACGAAAGTGGAGTGCCAACTGCTCCCAAGTCGTTGCTTGACAAAAGATCGGCCTCCTGTTGGTTGCGATCGTTGCCGTTCCGTCTTGATTTCTTTTTCTTTCTGCTGCGTCGCTGCCGCTGAGGAGCATCGTGCACAGCGGCCCATGGGGCCATTCCTGAAACGTGCTGATTGGTAACACCAGCACCAGCAAGCAAACTCGTTGCTAGCTTTCCAACGGCGCCTTGTATAGAAAGTGCCCCACTTGGCAACTCCCCACCCGACGGGTCCCTACTGCCTCCAGGAGCCGAAACAGTACAATCTTGCCCCAGCGAAATAGCGGATTTCAGCATTGACGAAAGGCAGCTCAAGGTGTCCCGCTTCGCGTGCGACTGTGCAAGGCCTTGGAGAAGCGACTCCAAGCCTAGAGGACTAGCGCGTCTTCCTACACCTGAAGCAGCAGAAAATCCAGTTATCGCCCCAGTGTTCAGGTCGGCGTCGGATATAAACGAATGCTCATTGATGACCTGAGGAGTTGAGTGAGTAGTTCCCTCCTGTGATGCCGTGAGTAACACAAAAGTTTCAGACTCCACGACAAAAGATGAAGGGCAAACCAGCGGAAACCAGTGCCCAGCGTTTGAGGTGGTCTTCCCTCCTTTGTTTACTGCAGGGTCGGTGGCTTCCGTAGAAGGCTGCTTTGGATGAAGCGTGAGGAAGTGTGCAAAGCGGCCCATCTTCGCTGTCGGTGCAAAATCCACCACTCCGCGCGAAGTGCCGTCCCTACCATGCTCGCGAGCGCCACTCTGTAGGGGTGCCCGCTGCGCTGCCACGGTGCCTCTCAGGGAACAAGACAACCTTCCGGCTGCGGCGACACCCGCCTGCATACGTTCGGCCCTGAGGGAAAACTCGCTGATGCACGACCTCAGCACCGTCAGCTGTCGCAACACATCCGTGTGGCCCGTCCCTTCGTCAAAAACGGGTTGATCATGAGCCAGCTCCCCCACCAGCTGTGGGTCAAGTAGCTGCTTTCTGGTGCACCAAGGGGAATAAAGAACAGAAACGATGTCCGAAAGGTGTTCTGGTGGCAACCCTCTGCTTGTTCTGTTGGACGAAAGCTCCACGCTGTGGCTGGTATCCAAAAGCGAATTATAAAGAAGGCCAACGAAGGAAGCAGCTTCTTTGTAAAGCTGATTCAGCGCTTGCGGAAGACCAGCTTCCGATGGAATCCTCTCAATTCCTCTCCATCCGTCATCCCGCATCTCCTCCTTCTGTGCTTTGACGTCAACCCCCACGGCATCCGGAGAGTGACGAACAGGCGCAGAAGCGGCCGATTCCATGGAAGAAGTGGCACTTGCGACAAATCCCCTATGGCTTCTGGTTTTCCTGCCGCATCCGCACCCCTTACCTCTTGCAACTTGAGTCAGTGGGGAATGCGTGGACCATCGCCTTTTGAAATATTCGCCGAGCGGTTGTTGCTCGCAAGGTCCCTGAAGAATTTCAGGACTTCCCACACTCTGCGCCAAAGGGAAGTCGTGGGTAGGTGCCTCGTGCTCAGCAACAGAGGGCTTCGTGAAACAAGAGGAAAAACTGATGTCTACGGATTCGTAGCCAGGAGGTGCTTGAACGTCCAACGCGGAGGTCCGACGTAATCGCTGCTGCCCCCGTCCTTCCCATAGCAAGTGTTCAGCATCCGGCATACCGGGGATCAACCGCGGCAGCACGCCGAAAGCACCACAGGGGGGGTTTTGCGAGAGACCCGAAGGTAACGCTGCGCCGTGAAAAGCTCGAAAGTTGGAGTTTCGGATACGAGCGGCATCTTCTGAAGACACCGCTCCGCTAGAAGCACCAACGGATTCTGTCAGACACTCCCGATCAGCTTGCTGCATCCTGGGGTCCCCGTTGGGGACAAGCAGCAAACTATTGCGCGGGTTTCCTCCTGGGAAGCTGTGATTGCTCGCCGCCACTGGCTGGCCGCGTGCGACGGGCGCAGCTTCCCAGTTCACGACTTGTCCTGGTGGAGTAGTTGCAGAAAGGCAGGGAGATTGGCCTGCCGTAATGCTGCCACCGCTGCGTAGCTGCGCGGACAGCCGACGTCTCACAGGATCAAGCAGGTGACAAGGGACCCCGTGTGATCCAAGGGCCCCCCGAGCTTCTGAAGAGCCGGAGAGACGGCTGTTTAGGGGTGCCGAATCCATCGGCGGCTGGCGCAGGCCATCCATTGCCTGCCCCAGCGCCTCTAAGCCCCTCAAAAGCCAAAGTCACGAACTCCAAGGATCGACCGCGCCACTCTGATGTACTTTTGTTGTCTTTACAACCTTTCTTGTAGTGAATAATATTGAGGTTGGTTACATGACTTTCGTAACCCCAAACAATGTTGCTTTAAACGCGGGAGTCGACTGCACGATAAAGCGATGGGCAAGCACGAGAACGGTTCGGATAATGCAAGATGTTTTGAGCAAAGAATTCACTACACAGTTATCTTGCAGCAAAACGCGAGCTGGCCAGCAGTTGAGCGAAGTCCCCCAACAACAGCTCGAAATGCTCGAAACTTGCCACGACTCCTCTCCACGTTGCCACAAGTGAAAACACGCCTTTTCGGAAAGATGGTAACACTGGGGTCGCGGGGTTCACTGTGGAACAAAGCCTGCTTCACCACTGGGCAAGCCCACCAAGTCAAGGGGCATCCAATGGCCTCAATGCAGAAAATCCGCTGGGAAGCGCATCGGCTACTGGATGGCTCTAGTGGTACAAGCCATCCAAACACACTGGGAAAGATGAACGTCTAAAGGCTACACAGCAAAAGGCAACACGTTTGGCCAGCCAGGACGTAGTCCCGGACCCTGCCAATGCCACACTCGCAGAAGGGAACACCAAAGCCGGTGGCTCCCCTGCATGCACATGTTTCATGAAAAACCCCAAATGGCTCCCACATGCGTCATCGCGTTCGGCTAGGGCGAAGCTCCTCGACTCGATGGGCACCGCTGTGGGTCAGCTGCTTGAAGCCACCTACGGGTGGCCCTTGCTAACCGTGCGATTACTGGAAAACTTATGTAGGCCGATTGGTGGTGGACTGCAGAAGCAAGATACCAAGAATGAGAGAGGAATCATTGAGCCCCACAACTCACGTGCTTGCGGGAAGTGGATTAGCGATTCGGAAGACTGACCCGAAAGGGCCGTGAATTGACATTTTCCGCCGCTTAACCCCGAGGCTGCGATCAATCGCGTAAAAGCGTTCTGCAGTTCTTTCCCCGGAGACAAGGTCGCTAAGATCAATGTGTTGGGGGGGTTCGGACTAGTGCTGTAAGACAGACCTCCATTTGGAGGTTTCTCGAGAACACTATGGATGAAAGGGAAAGATTGAAACAACGATCCACGACTTTTGGTGGCGCTACATTGCGTGGGAGAAAGCAAATGATACCCGATGATTAAGCAAGGCTTTCGCGTCAAAGGCCTTCGGGTCTGCCGTCTCAAAGGGTTGCCTAGAGGGGCCCCAACACCGGGGAAGTAAGGAAAAATACCGCAAGCGATTCTTGCTTGCCCCAGCAGTGGTTAGTTCCCCCGCCCTCACAGGCCTTTGGGATTGGAACCACAGTGGGCGGCTTCCCCCGCTCTCGTCATGCAGGGGCCAGCTCCATTTCAGTGGAACACGGGATATCGTAAGGAGACCCTAACTGCATTTAAAGCAAGACAGCTAGAAAAGCAATTGAGGAAAACAGAGCGCTCAGAGCGCACGCGATGACGCCGCCCCTCATGCTTGCGCCTGCACTGCGGCCTAGAATAGAAACAGTAGGAACCAGACTTTGAATCCAGAGTTTCCTGTAGGGCTTCCGCCAACAACTCTAGAAAAAATATAGTTTGAATAGCGTGATTCACATTTCGGCACTGCGGAGGTGGCATCTGATAAACATCAGCCACGAGGAGCACACACCTTCGGCCACCGAGTAAGGCCCACAGTGTGTGTGGGATGATCAGACGAGGTTGAAAGTGCAGACTCTTTTATCTCTAGAGGTCACAGTTTAATACCATGTAGTTTAATATCATGTAGAGTTTGTTTGTGTTGTCAGTCTTCTCGTGCTTGTGGATGGAGCTTCAGGTTTTGCCCTAGAAACAATTTTCTAGGGCTGCCCTTGAGGCTCATTGTTAAATTGCGCTATGCACCTAACCTGAAACTAGAAGTACACAGCTATAAGCACGGTAAAATTTGATTAATTACTGGTTAATAGGAATAAATATTCACGCTCTGCAATGCACAGAGTGCCTAGAACGCTTGTATTTATGGCCCTGCCTAAAGGCCATGAGGCCTAACAAGAAACAATAAACTAGGAATAGTTAGCCTTCACAGAAGTATGCCATTCCAGGCTTGCCTCTCTTAGGTCTTGCTGTTTTCACCACAGCCTAACGACCAGGGGATACGGGCCAAGATGTAGGTTAGCGTCACCATGTGCAGTGAACTTCATTACACTCAAGGCTCAGGCTGACTTAAAGCCCTACCCTATGCCAAGCTCAGTTGGGTATAAGCTTAAGTAAGATAAATGAAGCTGTGCTAGCCAAACCAGCATCTAATTAACATCAATATAAAATAAGTTTATCTGTGAGGGGCTGGCATAGAGATGTTAATGAACAAAATTCATTTGAGACACTTTAGGACTTTGGGGATCCAGACATCACGATTGGAAGTTGAGGCTAAAAGGCCTGAAGTTCAAGGCCTTAAAGCCCATGCCAAGTCCCAAGAGCTTAAGGCCCAGAACGAAATCGAGGCCCCCTGTGGGAACTTGACCTCAGGGTCCCCTTGCCCTGGGCGTTAAACCCGAAACCCGACACTTTGCTCAATGGCAGGAACACCCAAACTCTAAGCTTTTAAAGTTGAGTAGAGGCCGAAGTCCGAAAGGAGGCAGAAACTGGCCGAAGCGGGGGGAAGAGAGGAAGAGCCAGCCACATCACTGCTGAGGTCGTCCAGATTACACTTGGAACTCAACAGGCCACGCACGCACGCATCCACGACACCAATAGTTCACCAGCTTAAAGTCCGAAAGCCACTTAAGGCTGGGTAGGAGCTAAGCCTCAAATGAGGCGGCAGGGAGGGAGAGATGCGAGGACTCGGCCAGTTCACCAGGTTCAAATAATGCATGTATAGTCTAACGACATTTGTTAATAGTTTCCGGATTCACAAGCCAAGAAGTTACCGGACAGCCTGTGTTCTTGCATCCAGTTCATCCTCCCACCTTCGCTATGTGGAATTGATGGTCTGGGACTAAAGGCGCTACCAAGTGCAATTCACGCACTTAGGCCTCTGCTTAAATGCCAGAAGTAGTAACATGAAACAATAAGTTAAGAATAGTTAGTCCCAACAAAATCTCATATTTTCTTGATTGCCTCGCTGAGGTCACGCCGACCTGAATACACCTAAGCTGCAAAGGGATGCGACCAAGGTGCAGGCTAGCTTCACCTAGGGCACGGACTCATCCGAAAACACAATCCAAGGAACTGGGCTCCCATTCCTTACAAACATAAGCTTAACCCTTCCAAGCATATATAAATGGGACATTAATTATGACAATTCTAAGTGATAACAAACAAACAAAAAACTGCTATAATGAACATACCCATTGAAGTACTACAACCTGTAACCAACCACTGCTTTCCCGACGAGTCTGGGTATGCGTATCGGTCGAACATATTTGATTCTATAGCGGGCTTGAGCCATAAACCCTAAACCCTAAATCCTAAGTGAAAAGGCAAAGAGGGTGAAGGAGAAGCAGCGCTCACATGTCGGCAGCGACAGACCAAAAGGCTGATGGTTTATATAATGGCTCTATCACACCCGCTTTGCCTCTTTGATTCAAAGCTCCAAACCCTAACCTCTAAACTCCAAACCATAAATATTTGCTTGGAGATGAAACTGTTTCGTAGTGCATGAGGCCCTAATGCTGAAGTAGCTGCTCCTTGCAGTCGATGCGTGTGCACAGATTGCTAGCAGGCTTGGAGATTTTTCCATGAGATAAGAAGATGGGGAGAAGTATAATGCATATTATTTTTTGCCGTTCAATTTAGTGTCTACTTAACCCTTAAACCCTAAACCGTTAAGGCGTGGGCTTACTCTCCGCTGAGGCTGGCCTTCGACTCCATACACCGTAAT
>JRZD01000096.1:0-14806 GCA_000826945.1 Eimeria nieschulzi
GACACATCTCCCTCTACCAGCTGCTTAAGCCCTAAACCTTAAACCCTAAAAATTAAACCCTAAACTCCTAAACCCTAAACCCTTAAACCCTAAACCTTAAATCCTAAAGCCTAAGTCTTGAATCCTAACGTCCTCATGGGAAACCCCAAACGCCAGATGTTAATCCCTAACCCGTATCCCTCAAGGCGTAAAGAGGTTTAGGGCTATAGCCGAGTGCTGCTATATGCTGAGGGTCCAGTGGATTCTGCTAGCTGAACGCCAGATAGAAGTCATAAGCTTGTACAGCAAAGGATTCTTACACGTCACAAACGTGTTAAGGGGTTTAGCTTGACATATATACTATTTGTGGCATAGGAGTACTAATAGCAGGCAAAATCCGGCTGTGTTGACAATAGTGTGGTGAACCACAATCGTCTCATACGCCAAACGCACGAGCTTCCTGAAGTGGCTAACGCACATTCTTTACCCAGTATTGAAGACCTTAACAAAGATATTATGCAAAATATGACTAGCACGTTTTTAACACTACTTTGATGCCAGCCTCTGGCCATTCAAAGACACCACAAACGGAGGCTCTGTCTGGGGTAACCTTGTCTTCTGGATGACAAGTGCATTTCCCATTCTATGCCTGCAGTCTCACGTGAGTCATGAATGCAACGCGCAAGGATATCGCAGACAGCGATTATCTAAGATTATCAATGTCTGAAACATCTTCACTAACACACATACTTACTCGGCGCCATCTCTGGAGAAACCGTAATGCGCGATTGTAGCCTGTCATACTAAAGGGCTAAATAGTCCACCATACGGCAGGAACCACGTAAAATTAAACAATTCCCGGGCTTTTTCCATTAGAAGCACCATGCCAACATGCGGGTGCGCTCGGCTGAACAGCATCCCATGGAGCAAAGCTTATGCACCCAAGCCCTCCGCTCATCGTCCGCTAGAAGCTTTCCTTGATAATATGCTTATACCGGGAAAAGCTTATCAAGGCGCAAAAGGTCCGACTGCTGTGGCCAATAATGCCCGCAATTCACGGAGCTCGGCACTACCATATGTCTTCCTGCTTCTAAGCACGACATTGTCCCTGCAAGCGCTTTCGAGTATTCTTCCGCCAGAAACGAACTTCCTGAACCAGGCAGAAGACATGTGCTACGGAAAATATCGTTTTACCATTGTCATATACCGCGCTGTCTTTTTTCACTTGGCTGTCATAATTGTAATCTGCTGGCACCCAGTTATACGAAACCAAATAAAATCGGGCCAACAAACAAAATCGAGTTTCATGTTTGGATGTTCAAGCGCCAGAGAGCAGGTGCAGAATGAAGGACGGGTGCTATCCCCTCCAGACGGAATGCGATAAAACCGAGTCATATAGAATTCCATTCCAAATATCACAAGTGCCGTCATGGAACCAAAAAAGATAAAAAAGAGTGCCCTATTTGCTTCCACCGTAGTCATCCGCTGGTTCGTCCCCTACAAGCAATGCTGCATTGGTCTCCTTTTACCGAAAAAGTTTAGAAACGCCCAGCAACTCGAATACTTTCTTTATGCACCTCAAGACACGCCTAAAAATATCCCTAAAATCAACTGCTTTACCAATACCCTTGAGGCGCCCCACCCATTTTGACGCATCCATAAACACAAGATCAGCAAACAGCCCCTAAGACAAACGCATACAGCAATTAGGCCTTTGCGGTAACGAATGTGAAATGCCCCATGCCAACAATGTCTGTCACTGACGCAACTCGGCACTACTACTGTCCTTGCGCATTCAAGCGCAACGCTGCACTCTACCTGCTTCCGCCTTCGGCTGTCCATCCGGCAGACACGCACCTCCTGAACCAGAACAGAAGGCACGATTTCCGTATCGCATCGTTCCCAAATGCAGCGAATCGTGGTGCATTCTGAAGAGACGCGGTGGTCTTCAATCCAGAGCCGCAATGGAAGGAAAGCAACGCGCCTCTCTAAATATGGAATGCATTTATTTAATTGGTTTGCGCGCCTACATTAGTTGCTATCTGCTGGGACCCAGCTAAGCTGAATAAAAACAACTAACCAGCTAACGAGATGGAGTGTTGTGCTTGGTTGTTCAGTGGGTCAGGCAGCACCTGCAGAATACAGGGCAGATACAATCGCCCTGAAATGGCATGCGAAAAAGTAAAGTCGGATGGAATTCCCCTCAAAATATAGCAATCGCCATCACGACACAGAATCATATGAAAACCATTACCCGCTATTTCCGTCCACCTTCATCTTCCGCTGGTTCAAACGCTAATGTGTCGTAGTATACTCAAAGCATTGACAAACGCACAAAAACGCGAAATCCGTCTCTGCGCATCTCAGGACACTGCAAGAATGCCCCTGAATGTAACTGCTTGGTCAATATCCTTGTGTCGCCAAACCCATTTCCCCGCATCCATAGACATAAACACAAAAGATAGCCTACGGGACAAACGGATGCTGCAAGTAGGCCTCTGCAGCCACAATTGTGTAATGGCCAGGCCAACAATGCGTGTTGCCGACAAAGCTCGGCACTACCATCCATCCTTGTGCCTCCGAGCGCGACGCTCCTATCTGCCCGTAACCGAACTCGCATATCCATCTGCCAGAAATGCACTGGCTGGAGCAGAGCAGAAGTCAACCGCTATAATTCTTTGGTTTGCATACGATGCAGTAAATGCTGGTGTGTACTCCAAAACAGCGGCGCTCTGCAATGCTGAATAAGAATTTCTCACCTCAAAAGTACGAACAAGATGCCGTCGTCTGCCTAGGTGTTCAATTGGTCAGCCAGAACATGCAGAATATAGAAAGGATATCATCTCTTTGAAACGGAATGCCATAAAAACGAGTTGGATGGAATCCCGCTAGAAATACAGCAATCACCTTCACGGCACACATGCATATCTAACACACTACTATGTTTGGGCGCACCGTAGCTATCCGCCAGTTCGTCAACTACCAGGCAGGAAATGGCATGCGGAACAACGAATGCCGCACGTTGGCCTTTGCGACCTGGAATACGTGCTGGCCAGCAATGGCTGCCGTCGACGGAGCTAGGCACTACCATCTGTCCTTGTGCAAACACGTGCGACGTTGCCCTCGGACTGCAACCGTCTTAGGGTGTTCATCCGCCAGCAACGCAGATGCTGAGCCATAACAAAAGTAGCATGCTACAGAACAAATCTTTCCACGAGGATCGTGCACCCTGTGCATGTTCGCACACCTACCGTAGTCTCAAGGTGCTGGGAGGCAGCTATGCTAGAATAAAAATAAAGGACAAACGAACAAGTTTGCGTCTCATGCTTGGGTGTTCAATTGAACCGTCAGCAGATGCAGAACAGTCGACGAATACAATCTTCTTGAAACGAATGCGATATAACCGAGTTGGATGGAATCATTCTACAAATACAACAACCGCCATGACGACATAGACGCATATCAAACACTTTACTGTGCTTGTGTTCACCCTATCCGTCCGCTGGTTTGTCTACAACAAGCAGCGCGCGATTGCTCTTCTTATACCGAAGAGACTGCACAATGCCCCAAAAACCCCAATGCTGCCTCTATATATCTGCAGAGACGGCTGAAAAGTTCTTTGAATGTACTTGATTGCCCAAAACCCTTGCGTCATCAAACGCATTTCGTGACATCCATAAGCACAAGGATAAGAAATGACCTACGGATCAAACAGATGCCGTGAGCATGCCTTTGCGAACTAGCATAGATGGGAACCAGACACAGCAATCCATCAACTCACACCACGTTGTACAGGTTGCGTCAATAACCCACTTTCCACACTCACATTGAGCTCCCGCTGTCTCTGTACACGGCAATGACCGTTCATCCCATCTATGCAGAAACCGTCAGACGGACCATAACAACCAGTATCTCTACAACTACCCCTTCGCATTCTGTGCCGTCTCACCGTCAATCAATACGTTACCTGAAGCGGCTAGAACCGCTCCAACATTTTGGCCTCATTACTCATAAGCTCCCACGCACGAATGTTACAAAACAAAAACACAACCAGACCCAACAGACACCCAAACTAGCATTCCCAGCCATTTCGGTCCCCAGCAATTGGTGCCCCGAAGCAGCTCCTCAAGTACCTCACCCACTGCGTGTCCGGCAGCACACGCACTATCTGAAACAAGCAGAAACGATATATTCACATAGTGCCTAGTGCCTGGAATGCCTCCTTATCCATGGCACTAACGTACATGGGAACCAAGTGGAACAATGAACCAATTCACACCAATTTGCGCAGCTTACCTCAGTAGCCCACTTCCGGCACGAAAAGTCAGCTGTTGCTATGCTGCAACCCACGGCAGTAACAGTTGTCCCCATCTACATACAAAACGTCACACGAACAATAACACCCACTATCTCTACACCAACCACCCATTCGTATTTGTGCCTTAAAACAAGTGGTTCGAGCCTCCCTACCATTTCGACCTGATAGCATATAAACACAACTTCTCTAAAGCAAAATATTCACACAACAAGCTGCTTCTATAACCATGACACTAATATACATGGGAACTAAGGAAAACAATGAACCAACTCACACCACTTTCCACAGGTTGGCTCAACAATCACTTCCCACACTTAACTTCAGCTGCCGCTGTGTCTCTACACGGCAATGACCTCTCTTCTCATCTCCTCATAAAATGTCACACAAACCATAACAACCAGTATCTCTTCACCAACCTCCCCTGCGCATGCTGAACTGTTACTATCGCAGTGAATAGCATCACTAACATGTTTCGATCCTCCCCACCGTTTCAACCTCATCACAAATAACCCGCCACGAATCGATCCTTCAAACTACGGCATTCGCACAACAAAGCCCTCGCACAAAACACAGGTACCTAGTCTACTACGCCAAGCCATTTTTGCCTCCAGCAGTTAAAGCCCCAAAACAGCTCCTCGAGTACCCCATCAGCTAAAAAACGCTAGGGGCTCAGTAGCAAACGCACGTGCTGAAGTCGGCAGAAACGCTTGGTTCACATATAAATTCAGGTGCCTAGAAAGCCTTCAATCCATGGCACTAACGTACACAAGAATAAAGCAGAACAATAAAACAACATTAACCAGTTTGAAGAGGTTACCTCAGTACCCAGTTCCCCCAGTCAACTCCAGCTCTTGCTGTGCCTGCAAAGCACAGCGACCATTCTTCTCATCTCCTCACAAAACCTCATACGAATCATAACAACCAGCATTTTTACGCCAACCAGTCTTCGCATTCTCTGTTGGTACCGCCTTTATAATTAGCTTAACTGAAATAGTTCCAGCCTTCCCATTATTTCGACCTCATCATACATAAGCTGCCATGCACTAATCCTCCAAAACAAAAACTTCCAACGGGAAACCCACACAAAAGAACACTCGTACTACTACAGCAAGCCGTCTCCGTCTCCATCACTCAGTGCGCCGAAGCAGCTCATCAACTATCCCACCCCCAAAATCCCATTACGTCTTTAGAAGCAAACGAACTTACTTATTTCGGCAGAAAAACTATATTCACATAGAACCAAGCACATGGAATGCCGCCGAATCCATAATACTAGCGAACATAACAGCTAAGAAAAACAAGAAATCAGCTCAGACTAGTTTGCACAGGTGAACTCAATAACCCACTTCCCGCACCCAACCACAGTCGTCGTTGTGGCAGTAAACGGCAGTTACCGTTTTCCCCATATTCACACGAAACGCCATACAAACATCAAGAACCAGAATCTCTAGGTCAACCATGCCTTCATATTCTGCGCCATTAAAGCCGCATTGAATGGGCTAACTGAAAGAACTCGACTCTTCCCATTGTTTCAACCTCGTCGGACACAAGCCGCCACACGAAATTCGCTACACTAAAACATTCCGGCAACCCCCCGAAAACACAAACACCCAGTACAATGGAAAGCAATTTCAGTCTCCAGCACTCAGTGCCCCAAAGCAGCTTCATAAGTGCCCCACCACCAAAATAACGCTATGCCTTCACCAGCAAACGCACTTTCTGAATTTTTAAGGACTATATTCACATGCCTCCAAGTGCCTGGAGTACCCCTTGATCCAAACAATATCGTACATGGCAACCTAGCGGAGCAATAAACCAACTTACTCCAGTTTGCACAGGATACCAACAAACGATTTTTCGCACTCAACTCTGGCCGTCGCTATGTCTGTAGACAGCAGTCAAAGTTCTTTCCATTTCTGCATAAAACACCGAAAGAACCGTAACAACGGGATGTTCTGCGCGAACCATCCCATTCGCATTCTGCGAAGTCACCACCGGAATGAATAGCTTAACTGAAGTCATTCGAGCCTTCCCACCGCTTCGACATCATCACACAGATGCCGTCATGCACCAATCCTCCAAAGTAAAACATTCCCACAACAAAGTGACACCCTCACTACATAACACACTAGCCCTGTGATAAAAGATATGCCCACACAACACCCATCATCACCCACACTGCCTTACTCCATCGCACTCCCGTCACCCTGACACACGTCAACTCAATACCGCCAAAATATGCCGTGCAACCTCCTGTCTCCAACAATGGCAGCCCCATAGTAACAAAGCACCTCAAACTATAAACACCGTAACCCTTACCTTTCGACGGCGTGAGGCTGTGCTATGTGAAAAGTAACACTTTATTCCCCGTCTGTCGTGCCTATGGAAGTGAGCATACAAAAAGGTAAAGTCCCTGCAGGTGCATTTCGCCGTGAGTGAAACTCACTTTTTTGGCTTTGTGCTTTCTGTTTAATATTAAAGCCAGTACCACTCCAAGGAGGACAAGAGTAAACTTAATTTTTCTGCGTGTACGTTGGAGATGTCTTGTGGCAAGGGGGGCGATATAATCGTTGTCGTCAAAGGTCACAAAACGCTCTTCAACACTTTGTTCCAGATACACAAACTGGTCCACCATCCCGTTAACTAGGGGGCTGCAGAAAAAAGGGACCAACAAATATTGTATTTTCATCTTCAAAGCCTGTTGTTGATGAGGCTTCGCTTCCACTCAAAAGTTAAAAGTTGTCGCATGCCAGGGAAATATTTTCATTTAAAACAACAAGCTGAAAATTGTTCTCAAGTGTGGGACAGCCAGATGGTACTTTGATTGTGGCAAGTTGAAGCATGCAGGCTACGTTTCGGGGGCACATCCGCTGCCTCCTTTTTGTTAGAGGCAGCCGCTGAGAGATAACCATACTTTCAAATTCAAGCTCCCTAACCTGGTAATTTTAATCAAATTTTTCAGTGTAAGGAGACTCCGCCTCGCCAGGTATTTACCCTTATTTTAACTAGCCATTGACTCCGATTGGGGGCTGCTAGAACTTCCTTTTCTCTTCCTTTTCCCTTAAATTCATTGAAATAACGGCAATCAATTTAAATTTATTGAAATAACCTCATATGAAATGGCTATAATGCAAGGTGTAGGGGTGTCAGGAGAGTTCAGCTGCTACGTGTTGACGCTGCTTGGAAAGTACCGATCCAGCATTTGAAATCTGAAAGTCCCGGGAATTCTTTAGTTTGGACGTTTCTGTCTTTAATTTGCTTCTTGCCTCTTGACACAATTCTCTCTCCCCTGTTTTGTTTCTTTGGGTTTTACGTCTTCTGCCTGACGAATTAAATTCCTATTGTGAGTCGATATCTATTTATGAATGCATCTGTGCAGAGCGCTAATTTGGGGTGTACACACACCTCAACTGTATAATTCGACCCTGATTATTTGCTATCGAGTGGCTACACAGCTACCTATTGGCCCACCCCGAGATTATCTCATAGGTTATATAGACTATATGAACCATTTATACGCCAGAGCAACATCGAGAGAAACATCGCAAACACCCCGGTGTATACTTCATTTAGCATTAGAAACCGACCCACACCTACTTGCCAACACCGATTCTTAACATGGTGTTAGTACCAGAAGGCTCCCAGTGTGTGACGTGTTAATGCAGATGTGCGGTTTTGTGGTGTCTGTCTCTTTGTTATTGCTTAAAGCCACTCTAGTTAGTATTCTATGTTATCTGTGAGTGGAACAGTTAGGCATCTGTTTGTGAGGAGCAATTGGTCACCTCCTCTGATAGTGCGTTGGAATTCGTGCTTATCCAAGTTCCAATTGGCCTGCATCTTGGCCGCTCCCCTTGCCGCTTGCCTGTGCTCAGGTCGGCATGGCCTCAGAGAGGAGAGGCTGGGGGCAGACTTCTTCGGGGATTGACTATTCTTAAGTTGTTTCGTGTTAGCACGTATGGCCTTAAAGCACGAAGTACAAACGTTAGACTCAGCTTTCCCGAGGGGTGACGCCAAGGTTTGTGCCAGGTGTCTGGCCACGGTTTTGCGTTATCTTGCAAACATTTATAAGCCAGGAGTGTTGCACTTTATCTATTTGGGGGACGGGACGTTGGGCGGTGGTGCTTCCAGGGTGGGAAGATGTGCTGGTCTCCACAATAAAGGCACTCGGAGAGTCTTACAGGAGACAGAGGCAGGACAGGGAGTTGCCAGTCCTCTTCTAGGAGCGGCTTTAAAAGGGGCAGGGAAGTCTTCATGTTGCCTACGGAGAGATTGCCAGTTGTAGCTGTGCGGGCACATCTCAAGCCTCCATAGCTCAGTCTTGTAATGTGAAATAGGCACGTGAGCAGCTCTTCCCTGATGGGTAGTTGCTGAAAAGAAAATGCTGGTTTTGGGGACTTACGCTCTTGCACACTTTGCCTTGAGTAATTCAAAACACAAAGTCGGGCAGTTATTGAATGTGGAAAGAAGTTTCTGCACGCGCCTTTGGGAGCTTTGGTGAGCTCATATGGCCTTCTTGCCAAAAAGGGACCTTAGCCAGAACAGGCGCGTCTGCGGAGCTCCGTAGGTGCCCAGATTTCCTTGTAGTAAGCAGGCGAGAACAGGCAGCAACAACATCCCTTCAGCATGTAGGACAGGGACTAACACGACATGCTAGGACGGCTTGGCCCCCAGTGTCTTCGAGCCCGTCAGGTGCGACCCATCCGTAAGACAAGCTTTTTTGATGCTCTTACTGGGGAAACACTCCAAGAGTCCGATTCGCTGCTGTGGCATTTCACAGAATTACGCACAGTACTTCCGGGTCTTGAGAGGTTAGCAACCTACAGGGACAACTGCAGAAACTCATCCCTCGTGCGTCAACCCTACTAAAACAGTTGCACGGGGTTAAAAGAAGTAAGAGCCTTCCTTTCGTGTGTACCACTGAAGGTCCTACTCCATGTTCAAGGCAACTCGACAAATATGAAAACAAAACGAATTATCCAGCTGCGTTAATTCGTTGCCATGGGCATTGCTGCTTTTCTAGTGTGTTAAAAGGCTTCACTCGCCGCCGTAATGTTTCACCAACTAGACAGACAATAAGCAAAGGCGAGATCGTGGGGCTGACAGCCTGCAGAGCACGCAAACCACTAATTTCAACACAAACAAGTTGATGCGTGCACTGCAGTTCGTGAAAGGATGTAAGTCAAGCAGTGCCCATAGAGCGGGACATGCCGATGCCACGCATGCCGACAGCTGCAAATAAATATGTACGGGGCCAGCAGGACTGCATCAGCAAACTATATGCAAGGTCAGAAGTGATGAGTCCACGCATAATTACGGCGGTTTACCGCTAACCTTCCAGGGCTTAAAATTCAGGATTTAGGATTTTGGGGTCTAGGGTTGAATAAATAGAGAGTTTCTTATAGTCGCTTCAAGGCACAGTCGAAAGCCCCAGTCATCGGAAAAAAGGAAGTTGACGGTTTAAGCTTTGTGGCTTAGAATTTGTGGTTTAGCGTTTAGGTTTAGGGTTTGTGGTTTGCGTGGGCAGATCAACTGGCTTGCAGCGGAAGCACACGAGAAGGATCTGTAAATGCTGGAGATGACGGCGAGGACTCAACAAGCGAAATAC
Source organism: Eimeria nieschulzi (assembly GCA_000826945.1). Classification (NCBI taxonomy): domain Eukaryota; phylum Apicomplexa; class Conoidasida; order Eucoccidiorida; family Eimeriidae; genus Eimeria; species Eimeria nieschulzi. The sequence goes on from JRZD01000096.1 coordinate 9,903, forward strand.
CAGACAGCAATGAAGTATGAATGGGATATGGGGGAGATTTGGGGTGCAGGTACACCCCAAGCCGTTCATTTGCTGGGGTGTACGTACATCTCAGCAAACGAACGGTTGAGGTGGAATTATACCAGAATGGAAGTTGCCAAGGATTCTTGAAGGCTTTACAATTTTTTTTCGGGCCCCACTGATATATACACTGCCATTTCCTTTCACATTAGCTCTAAAATAATTCATTAGTATTAATTTTCCCTCTTAATAGTATAAAGCATGCAGTTTTAGGTGTTTTAGGTGCACAAATCTCAAAATTCTGCATATGTGGCACAATACCCCTTTTACTCCCGATAACATCCTCAAGCTGATGCACTTATAGATGGTAAAGTAAGGCCTAATGTTATGTTTTCCTTTTAGTTTCCAAGTTTACGTTAATTATAAAATTCTGTAAGGTTGGCCTGGAAGTTGCCCTGGCGGTATAGAGCCTCAATTGACCTTTTGAGGAAAATACAAACACAAATTATACGAAAGGCGCTGTCTCGAAAATACTGAAACGCATCTCAGCAACGGAAATTAACAGAAAACAGCTACACACGAAGACAACGGCCGAGAAAACAAGGCTGCACTTTCCAGGGCAATGAAATAAAGAAACACCACAAGAATTCTTTAGGTTTAGAGGAGAGGGTTTGGTAATCCCGCACCAATGAGGCCGGCGGAGGCGACAGCCCGGTATCTGGCGAGAGCAGCTTCGCGTTTGTCTTTTATGGATTTTTGTAACGTTCCTCGAAATGCCGAGATGCCCGTGCAGCTAACCTCGTTCTGCAACTGCATGGTGACAAGCACCCTGCCAATATATGCGCAGCGAAAACTGAGGAGAAGCAGTCTGCTAAATCAGCAAGTTCACGCACGTACAGACACCCCGTAGCAATGGATGCACTGACCAATTACTCAATTGCTTAAGTTAGTAACTGCCTCTTGGCAGCACACAGATACACTCAAAGAGGCTCTTTCGAGTGCCGCTGATCGTCTGTTTCCCAGCAAATGATGTAGTTTCTTGGTTTTCATTTTTGTTTTCTGCGCATGCATTTACTCCAAGCAGTTCATCGAGCTGGTCTACTCTGTGGAACTAAATTCTTTGTCAATTAACAGACACTGTAAAAGTAACAGACTCAGTAGAAGTCGCATTGCCTGTGCGCTGCTGGTATTGGCAAAGCCGAAAACGAGCACCGGCCCACAGCACACATGGAATTAAAACTGCCACCTAGAAATTTCATTATCCCCAAAAACAGACACAGGCAACAAAACCTAAACCCTAAACCCTAAACACTCTGCTGGGGTTGGGGAAATCAAGAGCTGCGGCGAGTCCCTTGCATGCAGGACCAAGAAGTCCACCTGGCCAAACGCGAGCTCAGAATTTAGAGTTTAGGGTTTAGGGTTTACGGTGCCCGTAGCACGCAGCAACTAGGGTGTCTAGACCTGTGCACATCTATACGTTTGCCAGGTGCGCTCGAGTGCAAAAACTCCTGGGGGATTGGGGGTCGTCCGCAAGCACATACGAACCACTGGTGAGCACTTAGTGCAGAGGCCTTGCGGTGTACATGCACCTGCTTGGGTAACAAACTATTCCATTGACAAAAAGAAGAGTTTATGAAGCTACTGACTGCAGGGCCAAAAGAGCCTCGGGTCCCCCGCTCCAGGGAAGTCTTTGGAAGGACCTTCTGGCTCAGAGTGTGGAACCTTCTGGCTCAGAGTGTGAGGGTACAAAAAGCCGTCGTCTCCGCACAGCATAGCGTGGGGCCCCCGTGCATGCACTGGACGCAATGGGAGCCCCCCGTGCTTCCCTTTGCAGCGTGCTTTGGCAGTAAAATCTCACGAACCCCCAGCAGGTCACCTGGGGGCCCTCGAGCAGATGGGCCAAAGGAAAAAAGCCGTAAAGACGGAAGATCAAAAGACAGTCAAAGCCGAGGGCGCGCCGTCTTAGGGGGCCTCCAAGCGCCAGTAACCTTCCAACAGAATAGTGACAAGATACGAAGGGCCCCTCCAAATGCCAGATACTGGGGGCCTCTCAAAACGCTAGCGAAAGGGTGGCCCTCAGAAGCCTCATGACAAAACCCAAAAGGGTCCCTCAGGACAAGACCCAAAAGGGCCCCTCAGGACAAAGCCCGAAAGAACCCCTCAGGACAAGGCCCAAAAGAACCCCTCAGGACAAGGCCCAAAAGAACCCCTCAGGACAAGGCCCAAAAGGGCCCCTCCCCGCTGGGATAGCGGAGACGCCCACACATTGGACAAGATGCCTTCAACCTCTCGAAAAGCCAAACGTCAATGCATGCAGCTGCGCAACCCACACAAAAACTGTAAACCTTAAACCGTAAACCCTAAACCCTAGACTCTCGACACAAGCTTAAACCCTAGGTTGGAGCATGAGGGCCCCTAACACGTCTTCGGGAAAGTGCCCTACGGGAGCTCGCTGGGGCCCCCAAATGGGCCCTCGTCTCTGGAGGGGCCCTGCGGGAAAAAGACTCCTCAGGAGCGGAGGGGGGCCCCAAGAAGGGCATGTGACCCTGGGGGCCTCGGAGAAGAAGGAAGGATCTCCTTACCGTGGAATTTGTGGCCGCAGGCTGTGACAACGCGCAGCAGTTCTCCGGGCTTGAGCTCCTCGAAACAGAAAATGCAGGCCTGCAGCAGCAGCAGCAGCAGCAGCAGCAAACCATTGAGCGGCAATGAGGCCCCGCCTTCACAAAGAGACACCCCAGCTCCGTCCTGCTGAGAAACCCACTGAAACGCCAAAACTTGCCAGCCGCCACCAGGCCTCTGCAGCAGCAGCAGCACCAGCAGCAGCACCGACACCAGCAGCAGCAGCAGCAACAACAACAGCAGCAGAGCAGCAACAGCAGCAACAGCAGCAACAGCAGCAGTATGGGTGCACTAACCTCTTGTTCTCTGGAGTCTGTGGAAGATGAGGTGAATGAGACAGGCGTAGCATCGCCAGTTTGGAGGGCCCCCTTAAAGGCATCTTTGGGGGTCCCGTTTTTGCAGCAAAGTAGCAAATGCGTGCAGCAGAGAACGCGCGTGTGGTGCAGCAGACGAGCAGGCAGCAAGTCTGCCAGTTTCAAAAGAGACAGCAAGAAGTAGGTGCTGGTGAGGGAGACAGCACAGAGAATAGCGGCACACATAAACGCGGCTTGGGCCTCGGGGGGCCCCTTCATAAGGGGCCCCACAACAGCCGCCGCAGGGGCCCCCGTCATCAAATCGAGACGATCTGTATACAGCCATCGAACCAACATGTAAGACAAAGCAGCAAGATAGAGTCTCTTCGGTCCTGAGAGAGACGTCCAGGCAGGGGAGGTTGCTAGACACCGCCGGATGCCCCGCAGCAGGTGCTGGCATGCAGCAGCAGCAAACTGTCTCCAAACTGCAGCAGCTCGGGCAGAGAGCAGCAAACGCAACAAGCGGGACCACAGGCTCCTCTGCTGCTGCAGAAAGTCTTGGGGTGCGTCGGGCCGCAGGGGCCCTTCCGCTGGAGACAGGCTCTCGGGAGTAGAGACGCTCGGAGGCGAGCTGCTCCACGTGCTGTCTCTGTTGGTGATGCTGCTGCTGTTGCTGCTGTTGCTGCTACTAGGGGTAGGCTGGTCTCCTCTGTGTGCTGCAGCAGCAGTATCATTGGAGTGTCTCCTGGGGTCCCTGTTCTCAGTCTGTTCTCTGCCTGCAAAAGGGGGCAGGTGCTCCTCCACATCAAGGGGAGCCCCAAAGGCCTCACCCTGCGCATGCAGCCACCGCGAGAGATGCAGCCCCAAAGTAAGCAGCGGCACGTCGACAAGAACTCTGCAATAAATGCTCAGCTGCATCGTCCCTCGGCCTCCTGCTGCCCACATGGGGCCCCTGCTGTCAAGGGCCCCTCCCCAGGGGTTGGGGCCCCCCCCGAGAGGCAAGCAGAGGCCCCACACGTCAATAGCCCGCCAGGGGCCCCCCATGCTGCTGCTGCTGCTGCATGTGCTGGACTCCGTCCAGACAGGGAAGAGCCTAAAAGTATTAGTAAAGGGGATGGCTGGCGGCGCAGCAGCAAGCGAAGAAAGCTCTCCTGCTGCTGCTTGGGGTGCGAGCAGCGCCACATCAAGGAGCTCTATTAGCCAGAGACAGAGGCCCGTAAGAGACGCAAAAGGAGAGTAGATACCCGTCAGCAAACAGCCAAACGGATAGAGAAATGCAGGGGCAAAAAGGGAACTCAGGTGGAACCCCCACTCTAACAGACGCCCAACTATTGGGCAGCAGTGCAGCAGCACCAGCAGCGGCAGCTGCAGCAGCACGCTCGCCCTCAGGCGCAGCCGCTGCAGGCGCCGCCGCAGGCCTTGCTGGCCCGCATGTAAGAAACTCAAAGAGACACCCTCAGACCCGTGGGGGCCCCCAGGGGCCCCCTTGGCAAACCGCTTGGAGGGAAAGGCAAAAAGAAGCCCAAAGGGCCACGTCGCCCGCCAGCTCCTCGGAGAGGAGAGGCGGCTCCTAGAAAGCTCCTCTGTGCTGCTGTTTCTGCTGCTGCTGCGCCTACTGCTGCTGCTGCTGCTGCTGCTGCTCGGGGAGGGGCCCGAAGACTCGGAGGAACAGCGACCGCCTCTGCCAATACAACCAGACGCAGCAAGACTGCATCGCATAGAGCAATCGTGCTGCTGCATGCTGCTGCTGCTCCTGCTGCACGGAGGTATCAATGGGGCCTCACTGGGCCTTCCCACAGGCGGGGAGTTCATTGCACCAGCAGCTGCTCCACGCCGCCTCTGCTGGGCCCAGCCATTCGATGCTCTCCAGCTCCTGCGCTGCAGCTGCTGTTATAGCATATGCTGCACCAATGGCCGGCGTCAGCAGCAGCAGCTGCTGCTGCTACTGCTACTCAGTTGCTTTAGTTGATGCAGCTGCTGCTTCTGCTGCTG
>JRZD01000098.1:0-17597 GCA_000826945.1 Eimeria nieschulzi
CTGTAGGCCTGTTGCTCCTGCCTGAATTGACGAAGTGCTACCCATCCAGCTTCATAGTGCTCTAGCTCGTCTGTTCCCTCCCTTCAACCGTTATCCTTCGCGATGCTATTCCACCACAGTACATTCCCTTGGCCTTTTCCGAGAGTTCTTGTTAGGAAACCCTTTGCCTGAATCCAAATAGCCGTCCCTGCCTCCATCGCCCCTGCGACCAAGCGATACGGAAATTTCCCCTTCAGCCAGCACCTCAGCGCATTGCTCTGCGGCCTCATGCACGTCACCCCTGTAGTCAACCTGCTGTGACCGCGTAATGGTTGCAACTACTGCTCGTCTGCTGAAACGGCGTAAAATAACGAAGTCGAACGCTTCGCAGTTTACCGGTAGGGGGTGACAGTCGCCGTGCTCCACCTCACCAGTAGCCCAAGGCCTTTCCCCCAAATCTGATGGTAGCATCAAGAACCTTCTCTTCTGCTGAATACCCCATTAAGTCAGACTAACGTGCCGTAATGCTTAGCCACTGCCTCTTTTATGTGCCATCAAATTTCTGAGGCGGACCTGCGTATAGTCTTCCGTTGGCCTCGCCGGGTTGCTCCCGTTGCAGATGAGGCTCCATGTTGTTGCCATCCTCCGTCCCCAAATGTTTTTGCTGCACCGCTCGTCTTTCGGGGTGTACTAGCCCTAGAATAGCATCTGGGGCAGGTGTCCCCAGCGTAGTGTCCCCTGCAAAGTCGCGTCGCGCATCTCCTAGCTGCTGAGAGGGCGTCGTTCCTGTGTCATCCGTCCTGGCTAGCGCCGTCGAGGTATCGATTTCTTGCAAAGGGGTTCAGGGCCGTTCAAGGAGTCTTATAGGACGGGTATAGTCACTGCCCACTGTAACTTCCCAGACTTTTCTCGTAGGTGCGTGTGCGCCCTGATGACGCTTTCCGTTTCCATATCAGTTTCTTCAAGATTTGGGCTTTTTACAGTATGTTCGTGCCGTGTCACACGCTGTTCCTGCACAGCAAACCACCTGTCCCCGAATTCGTGTCGATTCCCTATTAGGAACACGCCTGCGAAAGGCTCTTTGCACCCTTGAGCTTGATGCAGCCACGTTCCTTCTTACCGTCCTTCAACAATGAGCCTATCCAGCTAGAACGCATTGTCTCATGAATTTATATTCAAACACCTGCCTGGCCCCCAGGCGTGCCTAATTGTTCCACGAAGTTAAATTTCTTTTGAACTAAAGTGCCTTTTCTTGTTGTATCGTCTTAAGGCAAACAAAGTTAACAACTAATGAATATTTCAGGCGGCGGATACCAAATGAACTGTTTCTTTACCTGAAAATCGATATTTTCCTACGTGTTACAGGTCCTATACTTGCACTGTACTTCGAACGTAATACTCTTTCAATTTACCTTTGTTATCCTCCAAAATTGTGAGGACCCTCACTAAGTTATATAGCTAGAAACAAGGGAACCATTAGGGATGCAAAAGGAGCAGAGCGAACCGCGAAACCCTCAATCATCTCATACCTGACCACCCGCTGTCCTAGACTTCCAGTGGCAAACTGCAGAGGCTGCTAACTCGAATTGTTCACACGTGTTTGCTAGCTTTCAGCATGTCCTCTGATGCGGATGGATCTCAGCATTGCAGCAGTTACTGAAGGCGTTCGAACTTCGATGAAAGCACATCAGCCTCAGCACTCCGATGTTCGGACCTACTGAGTCCGAAATCTCACAATAAGAAAAGCTTTTTGAGGCCGAACTGTTGTACGATTAATAATAATATTCATTTATCTCCACAATGGCTTCGGAACTATAGTACCTGAACGTACACCCGTACGGCAAAACCATTCCCTCACCCCACAGTCCCCTCATATCTCCGAGGCTTATCTTGCCGCTCATTGTCATTCACAGGCGCTTTCTACACAAATTATAAATTAGCACAACTTCAGTTCAATATTGTCAAGCTTTCCGTGCACGAGAAAGCACTTAACAAAAAATTCTAGCCAAAGTTCAGGGGCTTGCAACTCCTATGGAAACGGAAAGCCCGAGACATTCAGTTGCGGGGCTCCCACCCGCTCTCCTAAGCTGCTTTCAGCCCGTAAACATCATGGGATTAGGTTATTGAATCAATTTCATAAACTACATCACCATTAAACTCAGAAGCGCATAAGCCAGATCATGGAAAGGCTTCATTCTGACACAACACCTATATACCTTAATAGAAGCCTTAGCGTCCCCTGCTGATAACACCGGCAACTATAACTGAACCCAGCAGGGTAATGTTATATATTCATAACTAACATATAAATGCAATCGTGAAACAGAACCACAGCACGGCGCAGGGCCAGTGCTTACGATAACCATGCGCGAGCCGTGATTGTAGTGACGTTTGCTAGATTATCCTTGCCGAACTTACCCTAAAGTTATAATTATATCAGCTACACCGGCAGTAAAAATATTTTGGATGTCCGGTCCCGTCTAATACAAATGCGTTCCCACGCATTAGGTTCCTGTTGCGAAGCGTTAACTGCATTCATCCTTGATCCCAAAACAAACGGAACACAGTTCAAATGAAATACCCCATTAGATTACTATAGCCTCCGTTCATACATGCTCACTACTAGGAGTTCACATTCCTTCCCTGATGTGCAGTCCTGGTGCATCCAGCATTGGGGCTGAACAACTCAGCTAGCTCAGCCGTGTTCGCAACATTTCTTCGTCAGGATATCATACTCAAAGAAACTTCTCTAATGTAGCCAAGGCCTATGCAAAACTAACAGGCAGATGCCGTCACCAACTCCCGGAAGCTTTCTCCACAGGAGCTTGACGCTGCACCAACCGGCATCCTGTACCATTTCCAATAGTAAGAACACTCTCTGAAGGGTTCAAAACCGTAGTACACAACTTACTTTTATACAATGGCAGCAGCCCTGCAACCGCGAAATTGCTTAGCTTCCGTACTCTTACTAACACTCATAGTGCCCCTAATAAGCGAGGCCTAGGGCACCAGTGACATCCCAGAGGCCTACTCTGGATATCAGTTTACATCCCTCAGCCAAGGAATCTAATATTTTTATAAAAGAAGCGCACTTGAGAACTTGCAAATGGTGCACGGCACCTTCGTCAGTGATTCTACCAGCCCCCCATACTGCTTGCAAATCTAGCCACTGCCGGCACGAGCCCATACTCTGAAGCATTCCAGCCGCAAAGTGAACCCCGGCTTTGATTTGTAACAATGAAACTGAGCTCATTTTTTTCAACGCAGAATGCAAAGAACCATAGCGTCGTAGCATCTAGGCGGAACAGCCCCATTCCAGCTTCACCGTCTCCACGCCTAAGCTGGACGGTAGCCGTCTTGACACTATTGTTTGTTCCCATATAGCCATCCGCACTTGAAACCACTATTTTACTAGGTATTGCACATACAATTATACGTGTGTAGAGAGCCAGCGGGGCTGGCTTATAGCCCAACACACTTAAGCTAACCAATCCAGCCACCGTAACGGTAACACAGCACTTCAGCCTAATACCATGATGCTGGATCGGTTTTGCAGCCACTCAAGGGATCATCTCGTTTCCAATAGCCTTTGCCGAAACCAATCATGAACATCTTCAAACTGGATGTCCCCACGTGTGACAGTGGGCGGGACGTCGTTCTCACCCACACTCAGTCTTGAGCCTGCAAATAGATTCAAAATAGTATTAAAGCGACTTCTTCGAAAACACTACCTCTTTCCGAAACCAATAGCAGCTGAAGTAACGCGCCTTAGCGCGTACAGCTGGCTCTGCGCATCACCCAACAAGCCCGCCACGCCTCGCACTAAACGTCAGCGGAGCTTCCAACAGCTGCTCAGAAATACTTTGCACATTTTGCTTACCACGGATGATCAAACTCCTTCTACTCACTGACTGATCCGTTGTAAGCCGCGGCTGTCGAGGGCGGGAGAGTATCGGGAAGCTCGGGCTGGGCAGGTCACTAGCTCTGCCAAGCCTATCCACACTCCAAGTATCCTGCTCTGACCTCCTGTGTGATAACCAGCGCGCTAGATCATTTTCCCTCAACAAGCCTAGATCAGAAAATTTCAGCACCCTTAGCCGCAGTCTTCAGGCCTTAGAGCCTTTGATTCAGGGCGTCAACCCAAGATGATTTCCCTAAAGCGCTAAAGGATGTTCTCAACGCAAGACGAAACGTCTACTCCCCAGTAGGGCGGCGGCTTAAGGCGGCAAACCGAATCCCAACCCATACTCCAAACAGGATAACCTCTAACGCCTAACGCGGCAGACTCACGCATTTAAGGCAGACTGAACGACATCGGACGGAGGTCCACACAAACAAAACCTTGCACAACGCAAGGTTCAACGAGAGCCGTGGCACGGAAAAGGGAGGATAGCCCTGACGTTGCCCAGCATATCGTCTAGCGGCTGGTGGCAAGCTCGTTCTGTACGCTGCCAAAATGAGGACCCCCTACTGGTCCCTGTTGTCTTCATGTGATTTGCCATCGTGTTGCCGAGACTGTCATTGCCGCTTTATGCCCGTCGTCATCTGTCCAATTTGTGAGTTTTACACGGATCCTAGCCCGCTTTGACCACTGCTCTCCGCACTTTATTTATGTGATTCTCCATGCCTTGCCCGCACTAGGGACGTCGGGCGATCCGATGTCGTTTACAATCAGGGCTTGACTTGGAGCGGTAACGCGCACGTACATTTTGGTGTTTTCAATTATTTTCAAAAGTTCTCGGGTTGTGCGTTTCCGTTATGAGGCGACGGCCCCTCACGCCAGTGCGCTGATCTGGACGAGCTTCCCTACTTCCCGTTTGTACGTTTTCTTCTGCCACCAGTTTCACGGGCAAAGGAAAGGTATCCTGAGTCTGCGGTTGATATTCTTGCTTCTGCTTGTGAAGGGCTGCATCTATGTCGTTGCCAGTCTGGTCGCTGCCATAAGGCTTCTCCATGAAGTCCGCCCTTTTACTTCTGCTTTGCTGCTTTTCGCTGTCCGCTGCTGCAGATACCTCTAGCTTGGCAGCTTCTAGTTTGGCTTGTTCACTACCCTGTAGATGAGTGGAACAGTCAAACCTATTGGTTTTTGCATCAATTTGTCTTATGCTGCTTTTTCTTCCGGTAAAGGTTGCACTCTAAGTGGTAGCGGCGGTGCTTGCTCTGCACGTTGCAGTTTGTCTTCATTGACTGTCGGTTTTCGAAACAGAGAACACGCAGAGATAACTGAATTGACGCCGATTGCGCACCATAAGTCCCATTAATTAACACAGTGACGGGCTTTATGTGAACATTTTCCTTGGATCCATCTATTAGTATCAGTGTCCCCACCTTAGCTGTGCAATTACCTGTGGATGACCTATCAATAGCCCTATATTAGCTAACCATCCCCCGACGTAGGCTCGTCCATTTTCCCTTGTGATATCACCCTCAAGGTTTTTTGTTACTGGCTCGTTTGAAGGACAGGGCTGCTTGGCTGCATTCCTAGGGCGTGGATTGCCTTAGAGTTTTATTAGATCACAACTGCTGTGATAAAATTCTCTAATAAACTTACGTAGAGCAGGAGTGCGCTGAGGGAACAGAACGATGCGCAGGAAAAACGCGAACGGAGTGGACCTGATACTCTTGGTCCTCGGGTGGCCCGGAAACCAAAGGACAATGTGGCGAACGAAGAAACGCCATCGCAATACTCGAATCCTTACCGTGCAACGCTTGTCGATGCTGAGTGCAACAAGACAACTCCTCACAGCATGAAGATGCATCAAAAGTAGAGGACGTCGCGTCCTACTGTACACCCTATGTTACGACGTGCAGATTTCAAAAGCTCAGGTAATACACAACCTGTTGAATTCGATTCTTGGCAATATTTAAAATAAGAAGACATAAAATAACTTTTCAGCAGTGTATGTGGATATCTGTATACGCCTGAAAAAGAAGAAAAGCCTAGACCAAAGTGTTATGAAAGTCCCGCTGCATGCTCCCATTCCTCCGGGAATTTTGTAAGCATTTGAATGTTGTGACACGTATCGGGAGGGCGGGATCCCTAACGCCGTGCTAAGTACCCTCACCCTGTCCGACCGCATTGGCTCACCGATTTAACCTGCCGCCCCTCTTGATTTGACATGTTTTATGGGCAGTTGCCTAACATTCACTTTGAACCACAGGAGTATTTAAGTGTGAAACGCGATTAAAGTAGATACAAACAAACAAAAGCTTTCCAAGGATTTTTATTCACCTTTTTAAATTACGAATTTTATGAGAGCTTTTAGTTTAGTTTCATTTATAGCTTTTTGACGGCGCACATACTACAAACATTAACACCACGGAACAGCCTCGGAGCATATGTTGACGCTGCAGGAGCATTCGTTGTAAGGTGGAGCACACACGTATCTGTCGTATGTGCATCCGATTTGGCAGAAATGTTGCTGTTCGAACATTGCTTACCCTGAAGCTGTGGTAAACTACAATTGTGCTCTACATGTTTGATGAGCTGTCAGATCATTAGTGCATAGCTAAATTACGAGTGATACGGACTTATTCAAGTTAGTTGATCAAAGTAATGGAGCTCCAGAAAATTCAGGTTATGACATAAGGCACCTAGATGGTAATTTACTTGGGAATTCCGTTCCAGCACATGGGGTCACAAGAAAGCCCATAATATATGGACGATACGGATTTGGGTACATGAAAAACACAAGAAACTAGTTAGTCTGCACTGCATAATACCCGTTGGTGAAGTGTAGGAGCCATCGGTACGGAGGGCCACCAGCAGTAATTTTGTAGGTGTGCATTTAGTAGTGTACTGGATTCCCGCGGTGTGTACGTATGAATTGAATCAGCGCGAATGCTTTTTTTTTTTTTTCTTTAGTTTTGTAACCGGGGCTTATTAACGAGAAAGTGTTGGAATTAAGAACTTGGGTGTTTATACATTTGTATCTTGCTTTTCTGCTACGGCAGGTGTGCGTACTGTGAGAGACGCAAATATTATGCAGACGTCTGGATGGTATTATATTGTCACTCGTTCTTTAAAAGTTTGATAAAGATAATTCTTCCTCCGGTAATTTGCAAATGGCTATTTTCCGCTTTTTAGTTGTTCGTGCTCCGTTAAAGGAAATCCGTTTAATAGAAGATATTTTGGGTATATGTGCAGATTGGGTTGTCAATATCTAAATGTTAACGGTTGATTTAGAGCCTCACGAAGACGAACGCGCAGGTGGCAGAAATGACGATAGTCGTATGAGGCGCATGCATGCTTTCAGTAAAAAGCAAAAACCACTTCAACAGACAGGCGAGTCCCGAAGCCTACAAAAAGGTAAGATGGGCAGCAGCCGCAAGTGCATTCTATACGATGCTTTTCAGACAGGCCTAAAGAACGACGATCATTCAAGGTCATATTATTATATAAAACAATTTTCAACGGTGGATAGCCAAAGCTTGATCAAAATCATTGGATATTCTGGTTTTGATTTATTTTTCCATATGAACAAAAGGGCGAATACCGTTCAAAATTTCCCGTGTTTTTCAGAAAGTATGTATGAAGAATATTTAGCGACTGGATGGGTAATGGCAAATCATGGGTACACAGGTCAGATGAAAGTAAAGCCTAGTAAAGGAGCTTTAGGCAGAAACTACGCCTGACACCTCCAAGAATGCAGGCGGTCGCACTAATGAGAAAAGAGCACAGGTGAGCTTTTAGTGACATGTTGCTGACTAATAAGGTTTCTTGACTCAAGATAATCAGTAACGGTTGGCCATATACTATCTGCAGGGGCGTCAGCAAATGGGTTCTGAAAGTAGAACGAAAGCCAGCTCCGAAATGACTGCCACTTTAAAGCGCACATTTAAATTAAAAAGCCCCGACTAGATTTTGTAAATCTTCGTAACAGGTAGGTCACGTGGAAAACAGGGATTGCCAGACTTATCCAGCTTTTCGCTAACAAGCAGAAAGATGCTTTCTTGAAGAAAAAAGTAAAGCGCCATACAAAAGTAATGGAGGCAGCAGAGAGCATTATGCGCATTAACGCAACTACGCATGGAACCTCGTCAAGACACTGGCACCCTTCCACGTGCAATTTACAAACAACCACTTTTCGAAGAGGGCGTAAGTCCATTGCCGGAACGAAATACGTATGATCATAAGCATTTAGCTGCAAACAAAATTCCTATGATAATAAGCGTTCGTTGAACAGTTTTATGTGCTAGGCAGCTACCTAGCAGAAGTTGATTGCAAATGAGCCATACAGTCGCTCATCTCCAGCAGGAATGCTCCTAAAAAATTACAATTTCCAGAGGGCATGACACTCAATGATAATTGTATTTTTCTTGAGAAGCCGTGCTATGGCATTTTAGTGCCGACGTTCAATGCCAACCGTGTTATTCCCTCTATTAGGGTGCCTGGAAAAAAATTTTATCAGCCGTACTTTACGCAAATGGTTAGAGGTGCTCCTCTACATTACGATATCATTTTTATGCTGTCATTAGTATTGTGACAGTAGCATAAGGGTGTTGTCATGCTTTTGGATGTATATAAAATTGCTGCGTTTGCATTACGTTTGTTAGAGGTTCGAGATATCAACATGCATAAAAACATTTTGTCAATTTACCCCTCAGGCTTATAAGGAAAAAAAACTTGTGACAAAAGCAGGCAAATCGCGCTAAATAAATAGCCGGAAGCCCTGCAGACTAATGAACCTAAGTAACTTGTTTTTTGGTCGACAGTGTTTCGCCCACGGAAAGCTAAAATATTGTGCGTTGCACCTAAAATATTCAAGCGCTTTTGTGGAAAACCACTGTCCCGGTGAAAAACTACTTGATCAGGCCGTTCAAATATTCAAGATATCTAATACAAAAAATTGTTTTTTTTAAAACTGTTGTCGAGGTTCTATGGCGTCTCCCCCGAATTCATTAAAATAACGATGCATCATAATTTTCGTGCGGTTTATAGACATTTCTTTTAATTTTTAATTGTGCAAATATTTTAATTAAAGTGTTGAACATCACGGAGTTTGTGGACACGGGTACAGATCTGAATAACTGCAAAAACCACATTGTAGCTATTGGACGAAAAAAAGGAATGTAGGGTTACATTAGTTATCACACAGTCGATGTTGTATGATGGACTAAATTAGTAATTTAACTGAAAAGTAACTGGAATTTACGGTTAAGCTTGTTTTTTATATTCCGATATTTTTATTTGCAGAAAGCTCGTGATGCCTATTCACCGGTTTTAAACAAGGAACCTACAAGAAAGTGTCAGCATTCAAATAGGAATGCACATCTGGGGTATGGACAAGCTTTTGTCTGTTTGCAAACATGCTATGTAGCTTGTATAGGAACCGTATCACCATAAGAGAAATAGAGCAAATAGCGTCACCTTACATGTTGTAACACTACAGGGTAGGAAGTTAAAGCACTAGTTTTTTTTTTGGGACGCTGAACAGTTTCAAGTCTTAATTGGAAAATGCCGTCTCATAGGATAGGAGTTTTAGTCTAGTATCATCTATCGGTCCTGATAAGGCCAATGGTAAAACACGCTATTAACGGCCATAACATAATAAAAAAGAACTAGCTACTGACGGCTAGGCCTTTGTTATTCTGGCGAGGCTTCGGAGCATCAGCCGGTTTTACACGTACTGCGTAAATTATTTAGATTATAGACGAATGCAGACAAACTCCGCCACTTAATATATAAACTAACATAACGCACTTAGTTTCCATAAGTGTAGCCAACCCTGCTGGAGCTCTTGCTTACAAATGATTTACTTAGGGTCCCAGGGAACCTGTAGTCATATCATTAAATACACGTACAAGTGTGTTACTTCTGATTTATCGATACTGGTTGAACAAATATAGCGCTACGTAAAATCAATTATTATGAATTGAACTACAAATCAATAAGCATTTTGCTATATTGAATTTGACCTGGCCACAGGACGTCGGGGCTATATGGTGCCAATGTACATACAAGTGAAGGCAATAGTTGTGTACGAAAACATTACAGCTGTATTCAAACAATGCCGGAGGCGGTCCACTGGAGCGGTTGAAGATAGTAGAGCACGCTCTCCGGCATGCTCTTTGTATTAGAATTTTGACTGCAGGTCATATGTGTCGGAACGCTTGTCCGACGGTACTGTACCATGTTCAGGTTCAGGATTGATAAACGAAATAATTTAGTTTCCCGACCCTACATCCAAAAGGTTACTAAAAACCAAATATATAGAAAGAAGTCATGAGGGTTCTGCATCGCTAAAGCACACAGGTTTAGCTTTTTTTCTAACTTATGTAGGGACAATCGTGGACCATCACTCAGTTCGCTAATCGTTTATATATTGGGAGTCATTTTCGTGGGGAGGCTCAAGCATACTGTTTATCCCAAAGGGTTTCACGCTTGTCAGCTTTTGGAATGGCGTCTAATCTAAATCACCGTATTTATGAAGTCCAAGGCTTTTCTTGTAGCGTCAACAATTGTATAATTTCATTCAGTAAAACGTAGCGCTGACTCTTTTTGCCATCGTAACAGCGGACGAAGTTTGCTAGGTTTTTGGATTACTTCTGGAAATTAACAGCAGGATGTGCAACAAACAAGTTCCCAGGCATTCACAACTTTCTATGCGTCTTTCTCATTCCCAGGGGGCAACGTTTTGTTACATGGGCTAAATACGGGACGCTCTTACCGTGAATGACCTTGAACATAACAGACAGACATGTGGCAAAGTAGTCAAGAACAAGCTGTCAATGCCGAAGCTTTTCGCCGCTTGTTGACAAGGAAACTACGTTTTTCTAGGCCTTGATCCATAAGCCAACGTGAATTAGAATAGGGATCAAATGTTCGTAACAGAGAATCTGCCTCAGAAATCGCGCCAAGGAAGGCCACTTCTCCACCCAACAAGGCAAGGTATTGGCGTTACCTCCGCTAAAAGTCCCAACAACGCCCCATCAGCGCTTGGCCTTGTTCGAAACCTCTGGCATGCATTTGTTGCTTGTGTTGATCGGGCTTTTAACAGTAATTTCAGGTTTTAAGCGGTGTGTAAGCAGCTCCTGATGTCCTTTAAACCGATAGATATCTCTTGGCAATAAAAGCATATTTGGTAATGCCGTGTTCGCATGAGTGATACGTTTTCCCTTCTGTGGACTTCCGTGAATCATGCAGTAATACAGTAATATGTAAATCATGACAAACGCATAATAAGGCAATGGTTCCCCTACAGCTGAGTGGCGCTCGGGCGATGCGGCGTCAACCCTGTTAAACCGAATTTTCTGCAACCAGTATTTCACCACGTGAATTTTATACTTCTGCCCGCTTCAGTAAAAAGGTATAACAGTAGAATTAAAGTGACTTCCGTGAGACGCAACATAATCCTAGATATTATCTACGAATCAAAACACTACACAAATATCTACTTGGAAAATCTATCGTCGACTTCACAAATAAGAAATGTTATGGTTCAAAGGGTCCGGCAAACTAACTATCTCAATGCTTTTTGGAGAACCAATTATCCTAAAAGAATCACTCAGCAAAAAGCTTCCGCTACGTGGAATAGCCAATGAATTCGGCGTCCACGAATCAGGGGGGATCCCCTATGGCAACCAAACCTGCTACGTATTGCATCCCCCTCAGCTCGGTGTAGCTATCAGCCACATAATGCTGGCTTTGGCTTCAGATATTAATTGTTATGGGGTTCATTAATTTATTTATCATTTGATGATAAATATGCTTATGGCCTATCGTCAATTGTCAGCTGCCTTAACAGCGCAAATGGTGGGCTATCGCATACACCCCGTATGGGCCATTTGCAGTGCTCTGAGCATGCGTAGCTATACGGCTTAAAATAGGTCTGGCGTAGCTATACGGCTTAAAATAGGTCTTGCAAAGTCTGCTTTTCTACCTCAGTCGGGCCAGTGTTTCGTCTCAGTGGTCTCTGACGATCTACTATCAAATTTCTATGTGCAACTCATTTACGGACCTGCCGAACTATCCGGATCTTAAAGCTGATTTAGTAGGAAAATTATGGTCTTCCTGCTTAATGAACCCTCGGAACACGATTGTTTTCCAGACCATTAATTTAGACCATTTTTCTTCAGTTCTCCATGTTATTTCAAAAAAATCTAAAAACGCTTCTTTGACAACTGTAATCCTTTTCCTAGTTTGTGCTTAAATGAGCTGAAGTCTACACTGGTGTAAACTTAAGCGTTTAGACTGAAAGAGCAATTTTGTATAACATTTCAATCCATAGCTTCTAGGCGCTTTAGGGGCTCAGGGGGGCAGCGCAAGACCGTGAATAGTCCTGTGGTAGCTTTACAGTCTACTAGCGGTCGGGTCCTCATGGCGCGTATCGCAACGCACAAAATCATACTTCACGTCCCACATTCAGTTTGAAAACATATTTGAACAGTGCAAGATTATGTGTGACATGAAGGCGTCTCAACATGCCCTACAGAGGATGATATCTGCTGTGGTGATTCGTTAACATTTGGTTCGAGGGTATTCTTCTGCCCCAGCCTTATAAACAAGTAGACTTGCCCTATCCTAGCTCTATTCGGCGTATTTATATTTACTAAACCGTTGCCTGTGAATAGAGCAAGCGATATGCGTGGTGACATTCGATAGTCTGCAGATCATGGAAAACTGTGCAGTGTTAGGAGGCATCCAAATCATTTGAGGTATTCCCGTAGTTTTGGAAATCCTTTACTTCTACTGCAAAAGAAAACGTTCAATATTAACACTCGCATTATTGTGAGAGCGTTTGTCGCCTGTCTACATCGTTATTGGGTCTCACGGGTTCTGATGGTAAAACCATTGAGATCCATCCCCTTCGCTTCTTATGCAGTCCCTAAATTCTAAATAGACGAATTACGAAAGGCTCTCACAATTTTGGCGCAGGATAAAGGCAATATGGACAGGTCATTAAGTGTTTGGACGGGACAGTCATGGACACTGCTGTTAAAAAGGAATCCCCTGCATGTGATTAAGCAAAGCGTCGTACAGTCATTTTTGGCGTCAAACATCTATTGCTTCCTTTTTGTGCTTCATGCAGCTGAAACCAACGGAAACCGTCAACCACCTAACGAACAAGATACTTTCGAGGTGTCGCTGAGCAGGACGATGGAGAAGGTCTGAGAGAGGGATGATATTCTAGAGCGAATGCATGTTTGGCGATTTAAAACCTCAATTTAGGAAACGCTATCCTATTTGAGTTTGCCAGAAGTTCAGGAATTCCTTGGAACTCTCTGAGCAGGAGTCTCTGCACGAAGGTCGAGACCATTGTGGCGAACAGGGGTTCATGGCCTACGACCCATTTCCACCAGAGGGCAACAACACGACAACAAGCCTTCGTCAGTGCTATCTTAAGGCAGGAAGCGCAGATTCCGAGTAGACCTGATACGCCTGCAGCAAGGGGGTACTAGAGAGCACGATATATACCAACTCCGCTTGCCCTATGAAAATATTGGAAGTGGATAATGCGCCTTTACATGAGCAGGACACCTTGTAGAGGACTAGGGAGTTCAAGGGAAGAAAGGAGGACGCCGTGTCGAATGATAGGAGAGGTGTGCGATGACCATCGGCGAAGCCCTACAATGAGAACATCTAATTACTGAGTCACCCAGGGATTAAAAACAACCGGGATGGTCCTTCAGTGTATCCCATGATTTTGAAGGCCGTTGCCGGTAGTGACTTAGACGCGGATTTAGTAATGGGACCACGGGTGCTACCCCACAGAATCGCATGCTACGATCCATTCCCCAAGGTTGACGGAACTGAACCCAGAAACTGGCGCGGTACGGCACGATATTACTTTGATGTATGTGGTTAGACCGAGAAAACCACACTTGATGCTGCCCTGCAAAGGTTGGAAAGCAAGGCCTTCATGCACTGATATCCAACTCAAAATGCAGACCGGCGGTAACCACTGCCAAATTGGGAAGAATAGTTGATCCTAGATGGGTTTAGGGAGAAGACGGTTGCCAATACGAGAAACAGGCGACAAATGCTAAAGCATAATGAGGACGTAAATGCGTTAGCGAATGACTTCAAGAATGAACCGGCTGAAGGGGAATCTCCGCCTGCTAACGTGCTAAACGGCATCTTCATTTGTATACCTACTTATCAAGCGATATTGGACTGCTTAGCGGGACTATCTGAAATCTGGATTCATGGCAGCTACATCATGAGGCAGCAAGTCAGTCTGCACGACAAGCTAATATTTCAGTACAGTTCTGCAAGCGATGAAGCTCGTAATAAGGTAATGCAGAGCCCGAGACTTACTGGAGAAGAGTGCGCACTCCTTAGATAGCTTAGGCATCAGCCGTAGACGGTCAGAACGCAGACGAGCGCTGACGGGGCATTAGGGAGTACTTGTCCTACCACATAACAACATTTCAGGACTAGAAGACACTGTGCTTTAGAAGTACGTCTGCTAGGGGCCAGACAAAAAGTAATTAGCTGGTAGTGGTCCGGCGGTCAAGGATACCGAGCTACGGAGTGTCGTACCGGAAGGCTAGTGCCTAAATAAGGTGCCCAAAAGTGTTCCAAGTGTGCTGCAGTGGGCCATTACGTTTCCAAATGCCTTATTCAGGTCAGTTAGCAGCCTAGCGTCCCTCAAGAGCCAGGAGTTAATGAAACTAAAAGCGAAATACCGTCTACGCGACGACACGGAAACGGGAGGGCTTAGATGCCCGTGTGGGCAGTCATTCTAGCCCTAAACGTCAGCCCACAAACAGTAAAAGGACACGTCGACATCATGGCAGCGGCTACGTCGATACTGGTATGTGCTTGCAACAGGGATCCAGACTTCATACTACAACAATGTGAGTTATAATCGAGTCATTCAACATGAGTTCGCTATGATAACAGGTAGAGCAGAGTTGTCGTCTTTACGTGTCTGATTTCATAAAAGTCGCATTAAACATGAAGTGCGGAGAGGTCGGACCAGGGCTTGGAGTGTATTAAATCAGACAAGGTGCGCTCACAAGCTGACGGACTGACTAGAGAACAGAGATGCGAAAGACAGAAAGATAAAATATTATTCAACTACCAGGGGAGCAGGTGAGCTACCGACGCCTGGAACTCCTAAGGCGGCACGGCACGTGATGGTCAAGGAGTCAAATGAAACAACGAAAATTGACAAGGAAATGCCGGTGGTGGCAAGGTATGACAATGGAGAAAATTCACCATAGCTCTAGTAAACTTCACTTCAATCACGGCTCAGCTTTGCTTGTCTTAAACACTGGACCTGCGCCGTACTCTTTTCTCGTTTCCTCTATGATCGTATATACTAATTATTAAACATTGGGTTAAAGAGCTTGTGTACACTTGATGGCAGTATTATTGAAGGATTAGGAGGGTTTTGTCGAAGTACTTGGGTGTTGTGTCAGAATCCAGGGTCCACATGTTGAGTCGTGTATCCTTTTAAATTAAGTATTAAGGTCGTTTAAAAAGCTGCTCTAATAACTTATCCCCATAGTGCTCAACGGCTGGGAGCAGCTCAGGAAAGCAGCTGAAAGGGCCGGAACAGAGTTTCGTGCGTGCTTGCCATCCCTCAGGCCTTCACACCCCCTGATCCGATATCAGAACTTTTGTTATGTGCTTATTGGTGTATTGCGAAAAGCTTAAAGCTTTTGCACTAAACTTGCATTAAGCTAGATTTTGTCTGGAAGCCCCTTCTAAATGTCAGAGGGCAGCCAGATAAACCTGGCACATATCAAGGCACGGTGGGGTACGGATTTGGTTTTGTCCCAAAAGTACTTGTTCGGATACTAGCGTTCCTAGGATGTCGTTGGGATTCATTGCTATTACTAATTATGATATTAACTGAGGGCGTCACTAAGCTGTACTTATTCTGAGGTTTTGGATTCACCAGCTCTAACGATTGGGATGCTGAGGGAGGCCTCCTTTCTGAAAAGGAGCAACGCTTTCGACAACTTCAAGACTGCTTTAATTCCACGGTGTAAGGGGAAACGAACGAACTTAACATGAACGTCTCTGTGTTGCAACTCCCTCTTGATTGCATGGTATCAGGGCGTCTAGATCGTCATTGGGAGTCTGGGACAGCCGGTGGTCGAATTTAGGTGGCTTAAAGCTCTCGCGTTTCCCTATGCGTCTTTTGGATCCCTCAGGACCTGCCTGGTCATATGCAGATGAACTACGGACGGTTCTCACAATTCTCGTGGACGACGACGATAAATTAGAAGGTTAGCAAGGTCGGTGGACAGCGCCGCCGTAGCAGCTCTAATAGGAAGAAGAATTACGTAGCTGAGGTGAAGAACGAGTTCTTTTGACAATTTGGGGTAGAAATATTGATTAATTGCTATTGTTCATTTAGGTTAGAACAAGAGAAGAAAAACAAGCACCTTCATTTAAAAGAGATTGAACTTTGTGGACCAGTTAGGGACCCACGAGGGCCACAAGAGTGTTTGAGTGTAAATCCATGAGACAATGTGTTCTGGCTGTTAGACTTTGTTATTCCCAGAAGGTGACAGGGGAAATGCCTGGATCAACACTAAGGGGTGCAAGAAACCATCTTCAAAGGACTTCCTGATAGAGAATCAACCGGAATCCCGCGAACGGTGGTTTCGGGTGCATGAGCGGCCTGTGTCAGGGAATGAAAGTGCTGTGCAAAGCTCACAACTTAGAGCATGCAAGAGTAAAAGGGAAAGCGTCAGCAGGGCCCACAGGGAAGTACGTGGGGGAGGTCAGAATGCGCATTAAGTACACCAGTTCTACAAGACTACATGGAAAAGCCTCGACTACTTTGCGGGCAAGCTATATCCTGCGGGGGTTAAGCAGAACGGATGGCACACTAACGTCGCCCTCGCGGCAGCCAAGAGAGGTGCGACGCGACTTTGGAGGGGACGATACGCTGACGACACCCATTCCAGATGCTAGTATAGGGCTAGAAAATGCCGCAGGACCAGCGGTGTACCAAGGAAATTCGGCGACGGCCAACGGGAACGACAAGGAACCGATTTCGTCCGCGAGCAGCCCAGCACGGCCAGCAGAAGAGTATACGCAGATACGCCTCCGAAATTCGATGGCAGGTCATCGAGCTACTAGCTAAGCATTCGGTGACATAACTATGAGTTAATGGGGTATTCAAAAGAAGAGAAGGTTCTGAATGCTACTATCAGATTGAAGGGAAGGCCCTCGGGCTACTGGTGGGTGGAGCAGCCTGATGACCGCCAGTCCCTACCGGTAAACTAGAATGGATGCATGTTATTTAGGTTGGACCGTTTAAGCGGGCAGATAGTAGGTGCTAGCACCAAGCGCTCACAGCAGATTGTGTACAAGGATGACGTGGATAAGGTGGCAGAGCAATTCGCTAAGGTGCTACAAGAAGGGAAATGTGCAGCTCCGGAGATGTCAAGGGCCTGTTCTTAAGTAAATTTCCGTATCGCTTGGTGGCAGGGGTGAGGCAGGCAGAGTCGGCTAACTGGATTCAGGCAAAGGGTTTAAGAGAAAAAAAGCGGGGAAAAGGGCAAGAGTATGCATTGATGTGTTATAGCATCGCGATTGATAAGGGCCCCAGGGAGGTAACAGGCCATGTAGAACACAATAAAGCTGGACAGGTACCACTTTGTGGCTTTAGGCAGCAGCAACAGGACTATAGCGACCTAAGAGGAGCCGG
>JRZD01000099.1:0-17552 GCA_000826945.1 Eimeria nieschulzi
CTGGGGTTATGTAGAAATTTTCTTGCTTAGGATCGAAGAGCTGCAGCAGCGCCTGCAGGAGCAACGAGAGACGGGGGAGCTGCAGCAACAGCAGTTGCACCAGCAACAGCAGCGCCTCTCTGAAGCCGGGCAGGAGGCAGCAACAGCGGCAGCAGAGCTCGAAGAATTGCGAACTAATCAACGCCATCTAGCAGCAAAAGCTGGCGCCGCGGAAGCAGAACGACGACGGCAGCAGGATCTCCTCAACAAGCGCCAGGTTCGCTAAACTACAAAACCTAGAGTACTGTGACAAACCTCCAGTAGCTCCCCCCAACCGCAATTTTAAAACGCCAATCTCTCAAAGCATCTGGAAAGTGGCACTTTGCGGCTGCAGGATCTTGTGAAAAAGCTTCAACAGCAGTTACTGGAAGCGCAGCAGACCGCTCTGTCGGCTGCTGCAAAGGCCGAGGAAAAGCAGGAAGAGCTGCAGCAGCTGTTGCAGCAAAAGGAGCAACAACAGCAGCAGCAGCAACGCCAGTTACAATCTGTACAGTCAGAGGCTCTGCAGAGCCAAGCGACTCTCAAAGCCCTTCGCGAGTCCCATGGCAAACTCAAAGATGAACTCCAAGTATTCAAAGCACAAGCCTCTAAAGCCTAAACCTGAAGCGCTTTTCTTTCCTCTGCCATCTAACAAGGAGAGGCATCACTGAGAATATCTCAGTCGCAATGTGCGGTCCTCGAGAGGCATGCTTCGCTCGCTACTACTAGTGCTGCTTGCTGCTGCAGAGAGCTCAGGCAGAATGCATCAGGGTGAAGGATGAGGCGCGACACAGCATAGCAGAGCTACAACGGCAGCAGCATCAATGGAAACAGCAGCGGAAGGAGTTGTGGGCGCGTCTCCAGGGAGCCATAGACCAGTTCCAGGCTGTCATTGAATCTACTGACGTCCACGATAACGAGCATTGAGTCCTCTAACACCAAATCTTAAACCCTACACTCTGGGGTTGGGGAAAGACGCGGAGATATTGGGATCCATAGGCACAATCGTTCTGGCTGTTAATGGTCCGCTAACCTGTACAGCGAACCTAAGGGTCATCCCCTTCAGCTTTCCAAGGCACGAGTGGGGTTGCCATGGACAGCTCATCTAGCTAGCTGGGTGGCCTTCTATTTTTCTCCTTTGACATTTGTAGTGTAGACCCTAATCCCTAAAATCTACTTAGCGGGGAACTGTCCCTCATGGGTTGAGGCTTATGGCTGGCTTTGTATATGTGGGGTGCTTCCCTGCAACACTTACCGGTTCGATTATTTTAATGAACAGTTTAAAATAAAGCAACACATCCTTCGTGGCTCGTTTTCACGTCGGGAAAAACATTGGCAACACCTTTAATTACGTCTCTGTGGAGCCCAGGCTGACACACCCAGCACCACAGGCACACGAATCCTTTAGCTTGCCCTATGACAACATTGCTTTCGAGCCCTAAGGCCATCAGCAGACAATAACTCCAAAACGCCATGTCAAGCCGGAGAGCCGAAATGGGAAGAGAGCCGCAGCGAAAGCAGGTATTGATCTGGAGGTTAGCCATTGGAAAACAGGGTCTCCACAGCACAGGCAGGCATATGCAGCTTCACTATGCTATGATATAAGCTACGTTATAGGATCTATGATTTACTATTGCTGGATTCAACGCTTATCCGTAAGAGCCAAAAGTAAAGTGACACCTGCCTTAGCGGGCTCTATACCTTCAGGAGGTCGACGGGCCTAAAACAGCACCCCAGCTTGTAGCAAGGCGACAAAGGCTTACCACCTAATAAATCTTTATTCCATCAGGGAAATGGGTGGAACGTCCATGGCGAGAAACGTTGCAGGATTTCAAATGGGTATGAGATAACAGCAAGAAAAAGCGTTGAATACAGAGGGGCAAAACCAATAGAAGAGATCAATTCAGCATTAAAGAGGTCAGGCAAGAAAAGTCCCAAAGTAGATGGGCGTTTTTTTTGTGTTGACATACGAAAACTTGTTGCCTACACCAAAACGAGGAAGATACCGTGTTATAAGAGAGGCTACAAAAGAACACGGAAGGGCATTAAGCACAAGAGGAACTAACTCATTAGTGCACGAGACATCGAACTTGTATCAGGATTACAAGGTATATAGGAAGCAGCCGAATCCACCGAGTTAGTGGGGCAGTACCATCAATAGCGAAACACTAGCAAGTAGCACCCACAGCTTTGGAACAATAGCAGATGGGACCTACAACAAATAAGCAGCAGCAGGTAGTATCCGCAGCAGAACGACAGATACAGACCGTATCAGAAGAAGCACAGCAGCCGTTAATACAGAAACACGACTAGCACGACCCAAAGGCAAAAGAGACGCAAGAAGTTGGAGACTAAGTGTGGGAGGAGGCACTACAGAACCTGTTGGAATTCGGAACGGCTTGCGCAATTGGTACGCTCGCTAATCCGGTTACGGTCCAGAGACTGGGATTGTTCCAATTTGAAAACCACTTATTGCTAATAATTTTTTAAGGGTTTTAGAGAGTATGTGTGCCTGATTTCCTATTGTTCAATCAGCTATTCCCCTACCAGTTTTATGACTCAACGACATCTGGACATTAGCCTGATGCTGTCGGAGCCGGGGAGGCGTGCCCCACAACTTCCTTCACAAGAAGAGGCATGCGCCTCAGTCCAGGCCTCCCGATGAGGGCCACAGTAAGGCGGTATCCTGGAGTCGGAAATTAGGATTTTCACAATTTTATCCAGGGTGTCAATTTCTACCGCGTTGTGACCTCCGGCCATGCGGAACAACTCTTGCATATGGCTTGTTGGGGCGTTACACTGCAGGATGCACACACCCCGCACACGCGCAGTGAGATTGCTCGTTATGTCCATGACAAATTTGGCATACCTAACAACAGACTTTGAAAGACTTCTCCCCGTTAAACCTTTTTACACCGTTGCTCTCTAACAACATATTCGCTACTGACTGTTGACGTGTTGTACTTTAGGCACTGCATTGTTTGTCTGTTTGCTTTACATCATAATTCTGCTAATTGATGCTATAAGTTGTTTGTAAGAAACCGGTTAGGTTTGTGTATGTCAGGAGCAGTAACCCAGCTCATCGAATTGTGTATTCGGATGCGTGCGTGCAGAGGGTAAAGAAGGCTAATTGCATATTGGCAGCATCCCCTTGGCTCTTGGCTGCACTCAGGTTAAAATGAATTTAAAAAATAAGTTGAAGAAGGGCAACTCTCGTTGGCGACTAAATATTGCCAAGTGATTGCCCCATGTTAGCACTTGTACCCTTGAACAGAGATAAAGTAGGAGCGTTACAGTAACAATCCGTTCGAATTTACTTGAAGCCCGCATGGTTGGCTAACTGTTTATGTGTGCCCTACTAGACGCTGAATTGATAATTCTCTAGGGCTCGAGGTCAGTATCAGGGCTGGTGTGCGAGGTCACTCGGTGTGGCCAGTGACCTGCGGCGGATGAAGTACCTAGATGTGGGATGAAGAGGGACACGAGCAACAGACTTGAACTTGTATTTAATTTAAACATGAACTATATTTTTTGATCTTAAAGATATGCATGAGTGGAAGTTTGGCTAGCCTTTTATGAACTCAAGGGATGTGCTGGGCACTACGGTTGTGGGCGATTAAGGGGCCGATGGCAAACGTATTAATGGGCGTTTTGAGTGTCTCGCTCGTCTTCAAAAAGTTCATAAATTTTTGCTATTGATTAAGGTTGTAGTTCGTGACAACGAGTGAGTTCGGAGGGAGTGTATCTGGAGCCCGAAGATTCGGGCGCTATAATAGGGCTGGGTTGACTACCCACTAGTCTAGCCAGATCTGTTCTTAACATGTTTCTGGGCGACTGGCTACCAGATTGTCTATTGGTTCTACAATATTAGGCATACTATGTACTTCAAGACCTATGTTGCTGCAGTGGGGCAGCCCCTCGTGCTCTGGGCTCGTGCTGTAGTGTGGGCTGGTCTTGGGGGATGGTTAGGAGAGGGGCAGAACTTTGGTGGTGACATTTCCTTTGGTGCCATTCTTTCGATACTCAAAATTTAGTGCGAAACAAGCTCTACTAGAGTTGATTATCTTTCAAGATCATATCAATGTAGGTGCCACGAGCCTAGTGGACCTGTATTACCTACTGCCAGGCTAGCCCGCCACCGGCATGTCGACCTTCTTCAAGGGCCGAATGCTTTAGTTATCTGTCTTTTCTTCTGTTTTCAAATTTTTATATTTCTATCGGGCTTTTTTAGTGCACCGGAGTCGGGATCATCGGAAGTTTTGATACAGGTCCCGCTCCTGCAGGAAGGATCTTAGGGTCCCTGCGTGCTCGATTCCCCAGAGTCTCAAGTCGTTTTGAAAGTTAAATTCGAGATCTTAATTTAGACCTGCTAAGGTTGGCTGGCCCGCACACCTCATGTAACCTAGCCCAGGGTCTTAGGGAACACCAGTGCCGCCTTAAGTCTTCAGCTAAGGGTGCGTAATTCCCAATACTGTCACTTTACTGAAGTGCGCCAAGCCTTAGCAAAATATTCTAACTTTCGTAAAGCCAGAACGGTGCCCGATTAGGCTGCAAGGCAATATGGCATACGGTGCATCTGACGACCCACCTTGTAAAGAACAGGATTGCCCCTTTGAGGAGACAGCTCGCTTAGGTGCGCTTTCCGCAAGCGTGGAAACAGATGCAGTACAAACAAAGCAGAATGCGGCTTTTCTAAAGGAGTTGCTTGAGCAGACTGAAGGCCTCCCCGCGTCCTCTTCTAACTGTTACATGCCACTTATTCCTTTCAGCAGCCCTGAGCGGTCGTCTGCACCAAGCGCATTCTTCACTTCCCTACCCACCGGGCCTTCTTTGGAGAAGTTACCATACCCTATACCTCCTTTGTGTCCTGCAAACTCAAAACCGCCTTCCACATGGCATGGACAGGGACAGAGAGACGTTCCAGAGGGCGATTCCACTATTACTGATCCAAGGCCATTCTGGCTGTCATTTCATAGGGACAGGTCATTTCAAGAACGGGGAGGCATGCTACCAAGCCCAGCGCTGTCTTCATTTGAAGACTGTAGTAGCGACTCCTCCGTTTCTACGGACAACAAACGGCTTTCTGACACATCCAACAAGAGACTAAGAAGCATTCCTCCAAGCTCACTGGCAGAGAACACAGCTGATGATAGGGAGGTGTGCTTTCCTTTCAGTTCCCCGTGGGGTTCCGTTAAGCAACCAGTTATAGCACATCGAAGCGCTTCACACGATGGTACTTGCTTTTTATTGTGGCCTTCAACGGATTCCAAGCTATCGCCCCAAGCGCCACATCCTTGGGGTGCCGCCAATAAGGGAGCATTTGGGGAGCTGATGCAAACCCAATGGCACGCCCCAGGAGCTTTTCAAAGGCAGCCAGGTTACCGCTCCCCGGGAGATTCGGAAGGTACATATGAAAGTACTAGAGCCATCGACGGTAGTAAGAAGTGGGCAGCAGACGGGACCACGATAATTGACGTGGACCGACTACCTTCCTTAGAGTGCGTTGATGACGCTGAAGATGGCCGATTGTGGCTAGATCGCCTAGAAAAGCTCCGCAGCGCAGCCTCTAAGGAAGAATACAAGAAAGAGCGTTCGAAGGTGGTAGATACACTCCTTCGGAAAGCTGCTTCGTACCCCAAGGTATCGGGAATATACTTTGATAAGCATCAGGTAAGGATGCCACAACCAGAAGAAAACAGTTGCTTGGCGCCGTCCCTGGATATCGAGAAAGCCTATTTCGAAATCGATAGTAACGGTACGCAATTCTTGCCAGTCAGGGTTTTTTGAGTGAGACGTCTCATCATTCTTTTGGGCTGCAGTGATGTGTGTCTGCGCAGCTCCGATGGTCTGTGGGATGGGCGCATCACGGGAGACGAGCGGCGAAATACTTTCCAGTCAAAATTTTCGGCATGCGGGAAGGCTACGGCATGGCTGTGCGATTTAAATCCATTAAGGCTACTGTTAGCGAACATGGCGTCTCGCCGCTGCTATCCGACCCACAACCTTCCACCGAAATTCCTGCCAAAACAGGAACAAGCGACAGCCTCACGTCCCCCTCAGCAGGAGCAATCGGAGCTTCCATACCTCTTGGTACAAAGGCAATACCCCAAACTGCCCAGGACAGTAGGGTCATTTTGCCAATTCAGCCACTCCCGACATCAACGGTGTTTGAACTTTCATCCAGTGACGCATGTAAGAACGATATGCAGCTTCCTTCCCCCGCGTACCCCGATTCTCCGCTAAAAGGACGAAAACTTCTAGAGATAACCGCCACCAATATGCTTCCTTCAAAGAGTGTAGATCATGAGGAGGGCAGTCGCCTTACAAGTCTCCAGCCCTCACTTACCAGGAGCGGCCAGGTGACTTCCACAAGCCAACATCGGTTACATACTACCCGTGAAGAGAAGGTGGGAGCGGGTGGATCTGCACATGATGAGCAGCCGGCGGGAACGGCACTCGCTGATCATAGATTGGAGCAGTGCAAACCGGAGGGCATAGTTTGCCCTTTACCTATTCAGCCAAGATGGACG
Source organism: Eimeria nieschulzi (assembly GCA_000826945.1). Classification (NCBI taxonomy): domain Eukaryota; phylum Apicomplexa; class Conoidasida; order Eucoccidiorida; family Eimeriidae; genus Eimeria; species Eimeria nieschulzi. The sequence continues at coordinate 6,549 of JRZD01000099.1, forward strand.
TGCAATCTAGTAGGCCTAGTGGACCAGCGAGAATCCTGGGGTGCAGGGCGACTTGGAGGCGAAGAAGGGACTAATAACAGGGACATGGAGCCGTTGGCATTGTCTCCGTTTACGAACTCAGACGCGTGCTATTCAACTGGCACTCAGGACTCTTTAGTGCCGGATTCCGGAACCGTCATACCACCTCAACCGGTCGCGTATCACGAGTTGCATGACCCAGTGCAAGGGCAGAGAAGCCCTGTACCCTTCTGTGTGCCTAAGCAGGTCGAATCCAGTGAATGGGAAGAAAAACCGGATGTACCGGCGTTGGAGCCAATAGCGGAATTGATGACAAGCAGCCAGCAAACGCTGTCCAAGGAAAGCTATGGGGAAGCGACGGGACACCTGTCTTCTTCGGAGGAGCAATGTCTTGCTCAAGGAAGATATGTGCGTGGTTGCTTGCCCAAGCCAACACATTAAAACAATAGATTAGTGGCTTTTGCCTCTTCAACTCGCGCATGTGGCTTGGTAACTAGCACGTCTGCTCTGCCCTCTAATTTGAGTACAGTAGCAACCCTGTAGAATTTTGAGCGTATGTTTTTTTGTCGCTGTTGCAGCATCGTTGCCCCTCTTAGCAGCAGCAATGAGAGCATGGATTGCCTGTCATGACGTGTTGGGTTCCCTCCAATCTCTTACGAACTAGCGTAAACTCGCGCGGCTCCGCATTCCTTTGTGCTCAGGTTTCACCTTCCGATTGGCCTGCGATGCAGCCTCAGGAGCCCGGAAAGCTACACTTGGCTCATGCTGCAGCTCCAACGCCTGAACGTGTAACGCCAACGCCTGGACCCGCCACCTCGTTTGAGCTTATTCATTGTACGGCCGCCTGTCCGGGCATTAATGCAGCCTGGTCCGTTGCAGAAGATGGCTTTTCTGATCTGGCATCTCACCCATACCTCAATGTTGGCGGGGTAAAGGGTGGTAAAGCAGCGCCTTGCATGGAAAGATTTGGCCGCGCAGAACGATTGCACCTAGGGCAGCTCCAACGAGCGCACAAGCATACAACGGGAATTCATTTTGATAAGCATTCCCTGAGGTGGAAGGCAACATGGTACGATAACTCGGGACAGAGGAGGGCCAAGTATTTTCCTATTGGTGAGAGTCCTAAGGAAAATTCCCAGCCATAGCTCAGTTCCACTTAGTCTATTTGCAAGACCTGTTGAACCCATACGGCCAAAGAGCCTAGATGGGCGTGCTTTTGAAACCTGATATGTCGGATCCCCTGGGGGTTCAATAGGCTTTGTATTCTCTGTTCGAACTACATACTTCTCAGGAAGGTACGGGTTCGAGCGTGCAAGGGTGCTGGCCATACAGACTCGTCTGTCAAATCATGTTCCTCGAGGATCAAGATGCAACGACGCTGCAAATGGGCGGGAAGTGCCAGTTCGGGTAGTGCCATTGTCAGCCTCTTTGCCACCCTCGAAGTTGGATGTATGCCGAAATGGCGCGAGTCAGCAACCCCAGAGAGTAAACGATGCTAGCGTTGTGGCCCCTTGTGGTGTGTATCCTCATGGAAAGAAAGAGGAAAAATGCTGTGCTACGCAACCGTCTGTTTCCCAGTGTAAGATGATGCTCTTAGGGAGTCTGTGCCACAAATGTCTACTTCTACCACACTCCCAAAAGTGAGTCTCCAGCAGAGCTTTGAAGTTTATGGGAATATCTATATGGGAAAGGATGCGACGACACTGTGCCCTGAGGTGCAGGTCTAGATGTCTCTTCACCAGCCGCTGAAAGTACTATCAATTCCTCCGATAGGCCGGAGACTTGCGGACTTGGTATTCTCACGGAGGATGGTTATGATGAGGAAAAGGACAGGCGCCTGTCTAAAGCAGTAAGATCCTCGATACCTGGATAGTTTCTTTCATTTAGATTACTTGGATTGATGTATTCAAACCACGCAGAAGCCGTACCCCCGAATGTGAAGCTTCAGAAGAGAGCCAGGAGGCTATGTGCCGCTCTAATCGTGCTTGGGGCGACAATCTTTAAATATTTCTACCGTAGTTAAGACCTTACTACTGGTAATAGTTTTGGGCGCACATTTTTCAGCCTTCTCGAGTGCTCATACGACATGCGTCCCGACTAAACCGGGTGCCGGGCATATGGTTTGACAAAAAGCAGTTGCGCTGGGCATGCACCTTCACCGACGTGCAGGTACTCTCATGCCTCTGCTAGTCACTGTGAATCCACATAGCCAGAGATACCAACGTTGGGTATTTCCAAGTAGGTGGATACAGCATTGTAAGCAGTGATCCTAGGTGACTTCTGGGCTTGGTAATTGTGCTATTCCTGTTGTAGTCAGGAAAGCGCCGAGCGGAATACTTTCCAATCCGCCACTTTGGATTTCTGGGAGCGAGGGAGTTAGCTGTCAACGCCCGCCGACGAATGGAGCACCTCCGCTCTCAAGCATGCAAGAGTGAGCAAGTGCACGATCACTGCAGTAAAGGAAAGGGTCTGAATGATCTACCTGGGCCGCCCATGGCCACAGAACGCACGCAGGCGCAGACGATTGAGCTTGAAGACCAATTAACACGGGATGCTGCGGCGCAAGACCTATGGAACAAATACGTTCTGGAAACAATGCAGCGCAGAGGATCTTCGAAGGTCCCAATATCCGTTTGCGTGGGCGAGGGAGCCTTTGTAACTCTTACAGCCGGACGCCATTCTTTTGCAGATATCTGGACGTCCGCCGGGTTGGGAAATGTGAGTTTTGAAAAACTTTATTGTTTTTATGTAGCGCGGCCTATATGTGAACTGTGAGGCAGACTTTTGAAGCTAGCGAGATTTTGATTAAAACACTGGATCAAGTCGCTCTGTGCTGACTAGAATGAATTTAAAACCTATGTGCCATTTGCTTTCAGGTTGTTGGCAATGCCGAGACCCTTGACTCTGCAGCATGTTGTGAGGAGGTTGGGGAGAGCGAGTCAGCGCTAAGAGCGGGTGACGAGGGGAAAGTACGTTTTTGGACAAATATGCTAGAAACTCACCTCTCGCGCTGTGTGGAAACGTTGATTTGTATATCATTGCACTCGCATGTACTACAGGTCATTGAATAATGCCTCTTCTGAGTCTGGCATGCCATTCTAGCCAAGATGTGGCGAGCACTGCCGTTTGTTGCAGGCCAGGGGAGATACAGTGCAGAAAGACTCAGATAATTTGTTGTCATTAGAACGAGAGGCTATTCGGTTTCTTTTACGCGACCTGCGAACACGCTGCTTGAGTACGCTTGCTCCTGTATTGTCCCCAACAGATTCAGTCTTTCATATGGTTATCCTGCAGCGGCATGCTCTGTGGGTCGAACAAGTTGAGCAGTGCCAGGGTCTTCAGCAGTACTTAGTCATTTTTGCTGAGTGTATCAAACGGATGAAGCTGCCCAGCCACCTGTGCCAGGCGGAACAAAGACGGCTGCTGCAACGCGTCGCAGCTCTTGCAGTACCGCCTCCTGTAGTATAATAAGGCAGAGAGCGGCATCCGAACCGAGAGGCCGCTCTACTAGACCTTTTCTAGTAACGGTGACACTACTATGGTTTTACCATATCGTTGTCAGTGTGTACCCAATTTTGCCCACGACTATGAAAGCTGTTATGAAGTCACTACATATGTGTACAGTTGGCTAGCTGGTATCAGATATAGCTCAGGCAGTATTAGCTTATATCTGTATTTATTATTTGGCCAAGGGGCCGAAGAAAATACTTTGTTTGCTAAATGCTGGATTTGATGCAATCCATGTTACCTCAGCCACACAACGCTTTTTGTTGACTATGAGTGTAGAGACATGCAATCCCTTGTTGATGGGGCCAAAGCGAATAATTCTTTTGCTAAGGCCAGCGAGGGCTTATAACATGCTACGCTAAGTGCTCGTGATAGACAGATAGAACTTTAGAACATACTATATACACACACTATACACCAGTGGATAGAGCAGCACCAGCTAGCCAAAGCAAGCCGCATGCTGCCAGAGTGGGGAAGGCGAGCATTAAAAGTCATGGGCCTGATACTGTTCCTAATACTGAGAGCTACGGCAAGGCATACGTATTAACCATTCTGCGAACCGGCAGATATTCCCTTTTCAAGATGTGCCCAGTAGTTTATCCGCGTGTAAAGTAAAAATAGTTTCCTTAGAAAGTTCCCTTGAATGCCGTACTGTCGCCCTAGTTTCCTGTGCTAACTGGTCTCGACCATCGTTTCCTCCAGCAGGCACCTCCCGTAGGAGGCTAGGGTCTGCAGGGCTCACAGAAGTTCTTAGTACATGTCATAGGCATTTGGTCTAAAACACAACTAGTGGGCGTCCCCTGTGCTACCCCCAGCCAATCCACTCAGCGTCAACCCGCACCATGCAGCCGCACGTAGAACAAGGATACCAGCCAGACAGCTCTACCCAGAGGGGGATAGCCGCTGCAGAAAACAACCTTTTAACACGGGACTGATATGTACGGAGGGGCGCTGAATTCCTGTGAAGTCTACCCCAAATAAGGGGAATCGCGTTACTGAGTGCTTTTTGCCAAAGGACAATCTGCTCTGAGCGCTCTGGTAGGGGAACGTTCACTAAACTAGGCACTTACACACGTCTACGCCCTAAACAAAAAGTTCCCTGTGGATAGCCGATGGTCAACGGAAAAAGCCCTTCGCCTTTCTCCCTCAGCAGGATGCTGCAAACCTGGACACACCGTATCAAGTCAAGGTAAGGATAACTGTCTAATTCACCCACAATCAAAAGATATCACACATGCAGGCTGGGTGGATGCATCTCCTCTTGCCCTGTGCGAGAGTCCAGGAGATAGCTGCACTTTCCACATTGAGACAGGTTCTGAGCAAGAGCCTGTTTCCGAGTCAATACAACTAGCCCCATGCATGAGTTGGTACAATCCACCCAACGCAGAAAACAAACAGAAATAGATACAAGTTTCCAATTTGTCTCAAGCCGCCAACACGCATGTTTCTTTTCAGTTGTGGTTGAGAACAGGGGTCGTGCCAACGTTGGGCCCATCGTTCACCATGACGTTGCAGGCGTGCTCTGACTGATAGAAACGCGCCCATATTTTAATGGCAAGTGCAATCCAATTAAATTACCGTCTACGTTCCTTATGGGAACGGCAGCCCGTGTCTGTAATGGGTAACGGGGCATCGATCGGAGGTTACGACATGTACAGCTGCCCCAATAGAACCGCTATAGCCCTTAGTTTTGGTAGTGCATCTTCCCAACATCTTTGTGCAAACAGCTGTCATTATATAAGGTAATTTATTGCTCCGTTGCTTACCTTAGTCCAGTTTTTGAAATCAATCTCGCAAGTCGTCATGCCAGGACTGGCGCACGTCCCACAAAAACACGGATCAGTTTTGAGTTGAAATTGTCACCAACGTTTTCACTAATGCGGGCAAATTTAATTGCTACGTTGCCGATTGAACCATTCCATTCCAAGTTTGTAATTCCCTTGATAACTGCTGCTGGGCCAGTAAGCGCAAAAACGAGCAAGTACTGCTTCTTCAAATTCATCCCATGCTTCAGGGAAAGCCTTCCATTCACGTTTCATAGAGTTGAATGTTAACGCCGTTTTTGCTAACAGATTAGGGAGTTCCAACATTCGTGCGCGTTAGCGTCGTCTAGTGCTTCAAAGATGTAGCTGGCACTAGCTGGTCTCGCGGTCTAGTCCCATTAAAGCTCTGTGGGGCTCCAAATTGGTGCAGATAACGAGAGGGCGCCGTCACTGCTGCCGTTGAGCTTGAGAGGTGCGCATTTCCTGCAGCTACTTTGGAGACGCAATTGACGAGTAAACAGCTTATCACTAAGACTCCGAAAAGCGAACTAAGTCAGTGTAGAGCTAAAACCAAGATACTCAAAACGCTGAATCTTCGCCACTCTCTGTGGTAGTGGAAACTAATCTTGCTGCTGCATTACGTAAGCTAGAGGAGATCCAACAGAAACTCAGGCTGTCAAAGGAGATGAGGTATAGTACCAACAAGAAGTTTACTTATTGAATGCCGAAATAGATGAGCCGGAACCTGAACTCCAAGCGTGCGGAGTAAGAGTTCAAACATATTAGCCAATCCTTGCGCCCACGTAAATCCGAAAGCTTACATCCAGTTTAAAAATGGACATGTAACCATTGTGAACTCACCACAATCCGGGACTCCATGTCCACAACGGGAGTGAGCTTCTCTATTCTTCTGCAATTTCAAAAAGCAGCGCAAATCGATCCGAAAGACTTAAACTCTTAACAAACGTTTGAAAACATTTAAATATCCTAATGGGAAAGCACCAAAATCTAAATTCGCAGCGAAACAGAAGTCTGCTGGACCATATTCCTTGTAGCTAGCCTCAAGGCCTTGACTATGGATGTTTAAAGAGGGCAATGCCACGAACACTTGTAATTACGTGGAACGCGCTTGTTGTTCAACCCAAGGTCCCCGTGTCCCCTTAGGGGGACAGTCACAAGCACGACTAGAACTAAGTATTGGCTAGTTTTATGCATGGATCTAGTTTTGCTCCACTACGCCAAGGTTCTGCCAGGCTCTAGCACAGCAATCAGCAATCACCAACTGATTTTGAGGCACTAGGATTTCTTGTTTTCGAGTTTATAGGACGAGCAGTCCTTTAAGTACAACGCCTAAGGCTACCTCATTTCACTGTTCCGGTATTAGCCATGGCTCGAAATATCCAATATTGCTGCCCTAGAGTATCTAGAATAAAATCCGGGACGGGAAAGCAGCGAGACTGCGACGTGAGCATGCACTCCGAGAAGACAGGGAGCGCTCGCTTAGAGGGTAGCCATTGCTCTTAAAGACCGTCAGAGACTAACTCATGCGAGCGATGTACATCATATTAATCTTTTCTTCGTTCATCATATTTAGTTTAGAGCGCACTTGGGTAACCTGTGACAACCACGAGGAACCCGTTGGACGCTGCCAAACTTACCAGTCTCGAACTGCGTTGTCGTCGGAAACCCGGATCCGCACCGGGAAAGGCGTTCCATAATCAAAACAGTTCAGTCGCAAACAGCAATATTGGCGAGGTTAAGATCCAGCTCCTAAGTGCTCTTGAGATCCCATAGCCCTCAACTCCTGGTATTTTGGGATACCTGTTGGTAGTTGTCACCGTTCCCGTTAACCCTTCAAGACTCAGAGGACTTGTACACTTTTCTACCAGATACCTTCTGCATGCGTGATCCAAAAGGCAGATCCCCAAGCACACTGCAATTGTCGCCATTTCTCAGCCTGGCCACATCGCGACTAGTATCCAGAGGCATACCCACATTACAGCTTAGGCCACAATCTTATTTACCCTTAAGTTTCAATTGCTCTGTCGCATAAGGTACAATTCTTAGAGGGACGGTTGTTAAAAGGGCCGTACTGCAAAACGGCCACATCGCTTAGAACAGAAGCGTTGGTCGAAATGCCAAGTGGTCCTAAGTTTAATTCGGCTTAGTAATGCTCTGCTGGCCATATCAAAACGTTCAGCAAATGTGGCAATACCGGTTACAAAACTTATCAGGCTTTCTACACTCCTTAAAGTTTTGATTTTCAACACGCTGCTTAGGTGCAGAAGGCAAAATGGGGGCGATGGGCATGTGGGGTTTCTTTTAGGAGTCTCGCTGAGGCATGAATAGTCTAGCGTTTGTCTTATTTGCGCTTCCTGGATTTGGCGTGTAATAATGGTTTTAATGTGACCATGAAAAGGATATTAGTGTTATTTAGAGAGTTTAAAGATGCCCCGTAGGACACTTGTTGCTTGGTTCTGGTCCGCGTAAGGGATTGGGATAAGGGCCTAGGTGTGGAGAGGGAAGGTTCACACAGAAGAAACCCACGTCCTGGTTTACGGTTGCTCTGGAATATATACTTGTACATATTCTAACAGAGCAAATGGTTAGAGGTAGGCTAGGGGGTTAGTTTGGGGTGGAGGACTGTGTTAAGTCGCCTGTGGTCAGGGCTAATCTAGATTCACTGAGCAGAGTCCTATAGCCGAGGGTAATCCACTAAATTTTTTTTCTGAGTCGCCTAGATTCAGGAAGAGCACACACACACACAGTTAGCTATCGCCCCTACATACGCGGCAGAAGAGCGCTCCCAGACAACTTTGAAGATATCCCATCTCCCTGTATTAGGTCCTAAGATTGAGCGAAAAAACGAACACTGCTGGACTCTTATCAGAGCCCTTCTGAAGACAACTTCTACTAGCTATAAGCCCTCCGACACTAGGCGGATGGGGAGCTACGCTACTAGTATCGTAGGCCTGCAAAGGACTTAAGACAATCAACCGGTTCGCTCAAAGCTTCTTCTTAAAAGTCTGCTGTTTCCCCGCACTGTCTCATGCTTAGAACAAACTCGTCTCCCTGCCTCATAAAGAGCGTGGCTACCTGGCCCTTACAAGCCGAATTCTCCAGAACACCTCCCCCGCCCAATGTACTATTTTATTTATGGTGCCCGCTCTATTCTGGCCCCAATTCAATATTTCTGTCACCCACAACGTCACAGGAAACATCTCTAACCGCGACATTTAACACTCTCGATTCACGGCCTTGAGCCACGACTCGGACACGCACGTCATCTCATCCGAAGCCGCTTACTACGCCCACCTTTGTTAATACAAAATATCCTTTTACTGCTTTTTAAGCCTAGCTTTCCAAAAGCCAAGTTAAGGGAACTCACTTTCCACCCAAACCAATGACTCAGGAACCTTCACACTACTTTGGCCTACAGGTCCACCAATACGGCCTTACACATTACGGTTCTTCGTCAGTACACCTCAATTTAGTTAATTTGAATAAGCGATCTGCAGTGTCAGCCATAAGTAGCCCGCATATGCTCGCAGTAGTCCCTAAATGCAGTTGGGACAGCACAACCTGTAGCGTCCACTACGGGGGGCAGCCGCTACAACACACAAACCATTATTAAGACCAGCCCAACTCCGCCTCGTAATGGGAATTTATCTAAACTTACCTTTAACGCTAATAGTTACATAAAACATTTGTCCACATTCCCACAGCTCATCCTTTGAGTCGGTATGGCCAGGAAGCGCCAACACGCGCAAGTCACCAGACCATGTTCATAGCAACTTAGTCCTGCTTCCCTTGCTCTCCACAATGACGCTAAAGCATACTGAATCCAATTATGACAATTGTAGAAGAATTAGAGGTGCCACACTACCTCATCCATCCATCGCCACTACCCATGTGACAGCCATGCCCATGCGCCACAGCCGCAAAGAACCGATCCAACGGGAAACTGGAGCGCACAAGCTTCCCGAATTCTAATTTAATATTTGCATTAAACAATGTTTTATATACAAAGTGAAAAGGCCGAAATACAACGGCTTCAACACGAAACTCTCCTCTCACCTTGCTCCGCTCCAAACTGTTCCTTCGCCACGGCCGACTCGACGTAGCCATTCATCACCCAACTACAGCTTCGATTCCCTGCTATATCCATTTTTTTAAGTAAACTACATAAAACTACATAAAACAACAACGTTAATACAATCACAAGGAAGATCGCAGTTCCTATCCACTCGAACCACCCCTTTCCAATATCACAACCCTTGAATGAGTCTCTTGGTGGGACTCGATCTAATCCAACACAGCTCCCGGGCAACCCTAGACTCCCACATACCCGAGTAAATTTTCTTACTCTAAGGACCTTATAAACATTCTAAGACACCAACCTGCCAAAATAAAAGACGGCTAACTACTGAATCAGCTCCCGCTTTAGCACACCCAATAGAAAATCCGAAGAGAAATCCTTAAGGCCTAAACGTCCGATTGCGATCTTGTCCGAGCCAAGGAATAAACGAACCCTTAACCATTGCCACGCCGCTCCTTCTGTGGCTTGCCCCAAGCCTACTGACCCCGCTGAACACTGCTGAACAAATATACAAACTACCCAATGTACGCTAGAGAGACCGTAAACTTCATACCACCAAGCATAAGAGAACTCGAGCTCCTCCGACTCACTTGCTACCAACTTCGATATTTCGTTCAAGGGCATAGGGCATCAGAGCCAGGGCTCGCCAGGCCACTAGGTCGCCCTAGGCCACACAACACACATTCTGTGAGAACCTTCCTTAATTTTCGTAATTAGAGACAGCCGGCCCCTTAGGGATCCAAAAGGGGCACAGGGACACGCCAATGTCTCGAGCCTCTTAGTGTTGACCACCAGCTGCCCTAGAGTACCAATAACGCTCCGGACGGCCAGTTAACCCAATGAAACTGTTTTAAATAATAACATTCGCCATTTCCTTTCACTCAATGGGATAAAAGTATTCCCTGGATCCGGGAGCATCAGAAGAGCTGGAAACCTCCAAGGAATCTCACGTCACTCTGCACCGGGTCTCTAAGACTGCAGAAACTGAACTCACTCCAGAAACTAAAATATTACGATTTATGCAATCAACCATTGTCAAACTGTAATACACTGAATAAGTTAAGGTGTTATACGCTAATAGCTCAAACACAGACATAAGCTCATATGTGTCTGGGACAGAACCAACCTCATAGCTATGTGGGCCTTGGTATAAAAACACTCGCTGATTCCCCTAATTAGGGACCGGTAGTTCTTCAGGTATCCAAAAGGAGCACATGGAAACGCGAAAGCTTTAAATCATTCAAAATTAACCACCGGCTGTCCTAGACTCCCAATGACGATCTAGACGGCCTGGTAATTTGCAATATAGAGAAGCTTGCAATATACAGACGTATATGTTAATTTTCACCGGTTCCCTTCACACAATGGGATTGAAGCATTGCAGGAGTTGCCGAAAGCGTTGCTACCTTTCAGAAAGCACGTCTCCCTCATCACCCCGATTGATATGGCCGGCCTTAGAGCTTTAAAAATATATTCTTTATATAAANNNNCTATTGAAAAACTGTATTTTTTAGTACAAATATAATAATTTTTTTTCAACAGGAATATGTTCAAATAGACAAATACAATATTCTATTGCCCCTCGCTATTGATCACTTTAAAGTATTTTATTTTACA
>JRZD01000100.1:1565-17496 GCA_000826945.1 Eimeria nieschulzi
TGCCATCGAAGGAGCTCGGCAATGCAATCTGTTCTTGTGCGTTCAAACGCGACGTTGCCTCCCGCATCCAAATCGCCTTTCGGTATTTATCGTCGAGACACGCACTTGCTATACAAGAACAGAAGTCACCCACTACGGAACATATCCCTCCACGCCTGTTGCTTGGGTGTTCAATTGGTCGGCCAGCAGCTGCAGAATAGAGGACGAATGCCATTCCCTTGGCACATCAAACGAAACACCCAACTCGGATGGAAAGCGCCTGCAATTTCGGCAATGCCACGAAGACACAGAAGCAGATCAAAATCATTACTGGACCTGCTTTCACCCTAGCCGTCCGCTGGTTCGTCCGCTACAAGCAGTGCGCTGATGCTCTGTTCTCCTTATACCAAAAACGTTGAGAAACGTGCACAAACCCGAAGTCTGTCTCTTGCCATCCCAAGACACGGCTGACAATTCCGATCAGTGTGACTGCCTGCTCAAGACCCTTGTGTCACCAAACCCATTCTGTGGCTTCCATAAACGCAAGGACAGAAAAAGGCTTGCGGGACAAAAGCANNNATGTGTAATGCTCTCGGCCAACAAAGACTACCGCTGACGAAGCTCGGAACTACGACCTGTCCTTGTGCAACCAAGCGCAACGTTGCCCTATGCCTGTAACTGCGTTCGGGTACTCATCCTCCACAAACGCACGCACTGAACCAGAACAGAGGTCGCGCGCTATGAAACAATTCCCTCCACTATTGCTGCATACCCCCGCGCTTGTTCTAACGCAGGTGTAATCTACCGATTACCAACTATAGGGAATCACTAGTTTGGGTCAACGAAGAAGTTCGTATCTTATGCTTGGGTGTTCAATTGGGCATTTAGGTATGCAATTTCAGAATAAAGGTTGCATGTCACCATTTTGAAAGGGAATGTGATAACCGCGAATCGGATTAAATTCCACTGCAGTTACACGAGTCGCCATGACCACACAAAAACACCACAAAATCATTACTCCACCTGCATGCAACCTAGCTATTTTATAGGTCATCTGCTACAAGCATTCCGCGAATGTGCGCTTTATAGCGTTAATGCTCAACAGTGGAAAACAACCCGAATGCTATCTTTATGGAACGCAACAGAGCGATAAAAATTCCCATAATGTATATCTTTGCCCAATAGCCTTGTGGCATCAAACGCTTTTAAGTGAATTTATAAACACAATAACAGGAAATGTCCTACAGGACAAACGCATGCTTCAAGTGTTTTTTTGTGGGCCGGAATGTGTAATGCCGTTGACCAACAATGCCTGCTACAGAAGACCCTCGGCAGTACCACCTGTTCTTGTGCTTCCAACAGCGATGCCGTTGCCCTCCGCTTGCAGCTGCCGTTGGCTACTTTTCTTCCACACGCGCACGAACTGAAACAAAACAGATGTCGTGCGCTACGGAGCATATTGCTGCACGAGTGCCTCATACCGCCTTGCGTGTTCATGTGGCTTGCGTAGTAGTAATCTGGTGGGGCCCTGGTATGCTAAATCGAAAGCTTGGGCCAACAAACAATATAACATTTTATGCTTGAGAATTCAATTATTTAATCAGCAGCGCAGCTGTAAGATAGAGGATAGATCCGATTTTCTTGAAACGAAATGCTCTAAAACTCAATTTGATGGAGTCTCACTGGAAACACTGCAATCACCATAATTACACATACCGAAAAACGTTATTATACTTGCGTCAACCCTGGCCGTCCGCTGGTTTATCTGTTGCAAGCAGTGCGCATTTTCTCTCCGCAAACTGAAAAGTCGAGCAACGCGCAAAAACTTGAATACTGTCTCTACGCAGTTCAACAGACGGTAGAACATTTCCTTGAATGTCACTGCTTGCCCAATTCCCTTGCGAAAAATTAAAAACATTTCTTCTCATCCACAACAGCATCGATAGGAAAAGGCCTACGGCACAAATGGAGGCCTGAGATGTGCCTTTGGGTCCAGGAATGTGTAGTGGTTTCGGCCAATAACGAGTGACACCGACCGACATCCGCACTACCATGTGTATGCGTACGCCCTTGCGCAACGTTGCGCTGTGCCTGCAACCCGCGTCGGATATTTATCCTTCAGAAACGCACTGCCTGAACCAGAACAGAAGTCACGCGTCACAGAAATATTCATTCTACGAGTGTCGTAGACCACCATCCTTGTTTTCGTTTTTTAGTTGTAGTTTGCTGATACCCTTCTATAGTAAAGTAAAACCTCGAAACAGAGAGCATCATCAAATTCGATGCGTGGTTGATCAATTGGTCAATCAGCAGTGCATCTGCAGAATAGACTATGGATACCAGTGTCCTGAAACGGAATGCACTAATATCGACTAGGCGTATCAAATCCCACTCCGTATACGGCATTTGCCATTATTGCACTGAAACGTAGCAACAATTACTATTCTTGAGTCCGTTCGAGCCGTCCGCTGTTTTGTTAGCTATAAGCGGTGCGTGATTGCTTTCCGTATACTTAACAGCTGAGCACTGCGCAAAACCCTGAATGGTGTCTTTATGCATCTCAACAGATGACAGGGAATTTCCATGAATACAACTGCTTGGCCAGAAACTTTGCGTCATCAAACTCATTTTGTGGCATTCGTAAACTCAAGCACAAAAAAAAACCTAGGGGGGAAAAGGATGCTGCAATCATGCCTTTGCAGCCAGGAATGTTTGGCGCCCGTGGCCAACACTGCCTGCCACCCAAGGAGTTCGGCACTACCATTTGTCCCTGTGCGTTCAAACGCAACGTTCCACCTCTCTCTGCAACTGAATTCGGGTATTCGTCTTCCAGATACACACTGCCTGAATGATAAAACGAATTGCTTGCGACGGAACAGATTGTTCCGCGAGTGTCCCATTCAGTTGCGCTTTTTCCCTTGGCTAACGTACTAGTAATCTTCTGGGACTCAGCTATGCTAAATAAAAATTCAGTTCAACAAACAAAATCGCGTCTAATGCTTAGGGAAATCAGCAACGCAGCTGCGAAATAGAGGACGGATGCCATCTTTCTGAAAAGAAAAGCAATAAAGCCGAGTCAAATGGAATCCCACTACAATTCTATCGATCGCCATGACGACACAGAGCCATATAAAAAGCGCTAGTATCCATGCTTCTAACCTACCCACACGCCGGCTCCTTTGGTACAGACATTGCGAGATTGCGCTCTGTGAACCAAAAAGCTGAGCAAACTAAAAAACAAAACGGAAAGCTTTCTCTTTGCATCTCAACAGACAGCAGAGTTCTTTCTTGAATGTAATGGCTTGCCTAATTCCCTTGAGTCATCAAACCCAATTGGCGGCATCCCTAAACACAAAGATACGAAATGGCATACGGGAGAAAAGGATGACGAAAGTATGCCTTTGCGGTCGAGGATGTGTAATCTCTTGTACCACCAAAATGCCTGACACCGACGGACCTTGTCATTATCCTCTGCCCTCTGCCTCTAGCCGACTTCGGCTGTGCTTCCCCCAGTAACGCACTGACTAAACCAGAACAGAAGTTACGCGCCAAAGAAAAGACCGATTCACGAATGTTGCATCCCCTGAATGCACGCGTGTGCCCAATACCCTTGCGCTACCAAATCCATTTCGTCGCATCCACAAGAGAGGAAAAGGCATGCGGAACAAGTGAATGTCGCAAGGAAACCTTTACGGCCACGAATGTGCAATAGTCTTCGTGAACAATAATTGCCACCGCCGAAGCTCCGCACTACCCTTTGTCCTTGTGTGTCCAAACGCGATTTCCCTCTGCGTGGAACCGCCTTCGGATGTTCATCCTCCTGAAACGCACAGACTGAACCAGAACAGAAGTCGTGTGTCACGGAACATATCGCTTCACGACTGCCGCATACCGCCACGGGTATGCATTTGGCGACAGTACCCGTAGTCTGCCGGTACTCAGCACCGCTACACCAAAAACTCAGGCCAATGAACAAAATCACGCCTTACGCTTTGGTGTTCAATTCGGGAATCAACAGCAGCAGAATAAATGATGGGTACCTGCCCCTTGAAACGGAATGCGATAAAGCCGAGTCGAATAGAATCTCACTTCAAAAACAACACTTCTCAGAACAACACAGAAACATATGCTTTCAACGGCTTCCGGGTATTCATCCTCCAGAAACGCACGTGCTAAACCACACCAGAAGTCACGAAACAGCTCGTTCCACTAATGTCGCATACTGCCGTGCTTGAGTACGTGGCTACCGTATTCGTACACTGCTGCGACCCAGATATCCTGTGGCAAAATTCAGGCGAGCAGCAAGTATCATGTCTTATGCTTATGAGTTCAGGCAGCAGCTGAAAAATATAAAGGACGAATACCATTTTCTTTAAACGAAATGTGATAAAACAGTTTCTCATAGAATTCCGTTCTAAATACAGCAATTGCCACGATGACAGACACGCATCAAAACCAGTGATATACTTGCCTCTACCATAGCCATCCACTGGTTCGTCCGCGATAAGCAGCGGGCAACTGCGTTTCTACTACCCATAAAGTTCTGCAACGCGCAAAAGCCCGAAAGCTGTCTTTACAAATCGCAAAAGACGGCAGAGATTTACCCTCAGTCTAACTGCTTGCCCAATATCCTCGCGTCACCAAACCCTGTTCGCCGCATTCATAACCACAAAGAAAAAAAAATGCCTACGGGACAAACGAATGCTGCAGGTGTGTCTTCCCGGCCGAGTATGTGTAATGTCCTTGGCCACCCATTAGTGATATCGACAGAGCTTGGCGCTATTAGTTGTTCTTGTGCGACCAAGAGCAACGACGTTGCTCTCTGCCTACAAAGGCTTTCGAGCATTCATTCCTCAGATACACACTGACTAAACCAGAACGGAAGTCGCGCTACGAAACTTATCGCTCCACACGTGTCGTAGACCACCGTGTGTGTTTGTGTAAAAACCGTAGACGCAATCTGCTGGGACCCAGCTATACTAAAAAATGGTTGATCAGCATCTACACAACAGGGGTAACAGACAAGTTCGCATGTCATCCTCAATTCGATCAACAGTACAATTGCAGAACAAAAAAAAGATACTATTTCCTTGAAAAGAATTGCGATAACAGGGTGGAGAAAATCTCATTAGATAAAAAGCAGTCGTCATGAAAACACAGAAACATAGAAAAACTATACGATACATGCATTTACCCTAGCCGTCCGCTGGTTCGTCCTCTACAAGCTGTGCGCGACAGCTCTCCTTATACCAAAAATCCTGAGCAACGCGCAAAACCCCGAATTATGTCCCTATGAAGCGCAGCAAACCGCAGAAAGTTTTGCTGGATGTAACTGGCTGCGCAATACTCTTGCGTCACCAAATCCATTACGTGCCTTCCATAAACGCAGGGACAGGAAATGGCCCACGGAACGAATGGATGCTGCAGATGTGGCTGTGCGGCCAGGAATGCAGTTGGTTAAGACAATGCCTGTCACCGGCAGAGCTCTGCACTCCTATCTGTCCTTGTGAGTCCAGCAACGACGACGTTGCCCTCTTTTCAAGAACAGGGCTCGGGCATTCATCTTCCAGATACACACTGCCTGAATCAGAAAGGATGTCAAGCGCTTTCGAGCACATAACTCTCCAACTGTCGTAGCTCGCCGTGCCTGATCGCATGGAAACTGTGGCAGTAATCTCCTGGACCCCAGATGTAATGAATAAACAGCTCTGGCGAACAAAGAAAATCGTGACTTATGTTTGTGTGTCTAATTGGTCTGCCAACAGCTGCAGAATAGAGGACAGATACCACCTCCTTGAAAAGAAACTTGATGCAAACGCGCTAGATAATATCCCACTCCAAAAGCGGCAGTCACCAGGACGACACAGAAATATATCAAAAACCTTACTATACGTGCGTCTATGCTAGCCGTCCACTGGGTCTTCCGTTACAAGCAGTGCGCAGTAGTATTCTTTATACTGATAAAGTTAGCGACGCCCAAAAACCCGAATACTTTCTCTACACATCTCAGAAGACAGCAGCGAATTACTCTGAATGTAACTTCTTCCTCAATGCTCTTACGCCACTCAACCCAGTTCGCAGCATCCACAAACATAGGGATAGCAGTTGGCCTGCAGATCAAACACATGCCGCAAACGTGCCTCTGCGGCCAAAACTGCCGAGTGGTCGCGGCGAAAAATGCATGCCATCGACGGCGCTCGGTATTACCATCTGTCCATCTTCGTCCTTGCGCGACATGGCCCTCTGCCTGCAACCGCCTTCCAATAATCATCCTGCAGACATACCGGCTGAACCAGAACAGAAGTCACCCGCTACGGACGAGATCGTTCTACAAATGCCTTATACAGCCGCGCTTGTTCGCATGGCTATCGTAGACGTGCTCGGCTGAGGTCTAGCTATACCAAGTCAAAAACTCGGGACAGCAAATAAGATTGCGGTTTATGCTTGGGTGTCCCGCTAGCCAATCAACAGCCGTAGAATTGAAGAGGGATACCATCCCTTTAAAGCGGAATGCAATAAAGTGAGCCAGACGGAATGCTGCTCGAAATATAACAATTTGCGCGACGACACAGAAACACGCAAACATATCAGAACATTGTCGTACTGGCGTCCACTTTAGCCGTCTGCTAGTTTGTCCGCTACAAGCAGTGAGCGATTGCTGCCTGTAAACCGAAAAGCTGAGCAAGGCACGAAAAGCTGATTGGTTTTTCTACGCATCCTAACAGACGGAAGAAAAGTTCCTTAAATGTATGTGCTTTCCCAATATCCTTACGTCACCAAAATCCAGTTAGTAACATCCATAAACGCACGAGCAGAAAATGGTCTACCAAACGAACAGATGCTGCAAGCGTCTCGCTGCGCCAGGAATGTGTAATGCCCTTGACCAGCAATACCTGCCACAGACAGAGGTCGGCACTACCATCTGTCATCGTGTGTTTAAGCGCGAGTTAACCCTCTGCCTACAGCCACCGCCTTGTATTCAACTGCCTGAAGCGCACTGACTGAACCAGAACAGATATCGCGCGCTACGGAGCAGATGGCTTCAAAAGTGCTGTAGGCTGGCGTGCTTGTTTGTGTGGCTACAATAGTAGTGATCTGATGGGACCCAGCTATACTGAATAAAGATTTGGAGCAACGACAAAACCCTCATCTAATATCTTGGCGTTGACTTGTCCAGCTAGGACGCAAAAAAAATATAGGATATAATCTCAATTAAACGGCGTGCGACAAAGCAGAATCAGGTGGAATCCCACTCCACTTACAGCAATCGCCATAATGACACAAAAACGTATTTAAAACATTACAACACTTGCTCAAACCCTAGCCTTTCGCTGGCTTATGGGATACAGGCAGTGTGCAATTGTCCTCCTGATATCAGAAGGCTGGACAACACGCCCAAACCTGAATTCTCTCTCTGCGCATCTCAACAAACGGCATAGTATTTCGCTGAATGGAACTGCTTGGTAACTACCCTTGTGTCACCAAGCCCATTGCAGGACATCCATTAAAAAAGAACGGAAAGTAGCATACGGAACAAACCGATGCCGCAAGTATGCCTCTGCAGCCAGGAAAGTGTAATGCCATTCGTCAACAATTCCTGCGACCGATAGAGCTTGGCACTACCATCTGCCCTTGTGCGTCCAATTGCGACGTCTCCCTCTGCCTACAACCGCCTATGGTTATTCATCCGCTATAAACGCACGAACTAAATCTGGACAAAAAACACGTGCTACAGAACAGATCGTTTTATCAGTGTCGTATACCGTTGTGCTTGTTCACGTGGAAACCGTAGACGTAATTTCCTGAAACCCAGCTATAGAAGACCCATGGAAAGAGCCAACGAGCAAGATAGCGCCTTCTGATTTGATTCTCAATTGGGCAATCAGCAAATGGACAATAGAGGACAGATAACATCTTCTTTAAACAAACTGCAATAAAACAGAGTTGGATGAAATCCCACATTAAATACAGCATTCGGCAGGATGGCACAGAAACATATCGAAAACATCAGTATACTTGTGTCGACCCTAATTATCCTCTGGTTTGTTCGCTACAGGCAGTGCGAGAATGCTCTCCTTATACCGAAAAGTTGAGCAGCAAAGAATGTGTAGTGCCATTCGCCAACAGTACCTTCCACAGACGGAGCTCGGCACTATCATCTATCCTTGTGCATCCAAGCGCGACGTCTTTCTCTGCCTGCAACCGCCATCGGGTATTCATTTATCAGATACGTACTGCCTGAACCAGAAAAAAAATTTACGCGCTATGGAACTGGTCGTTCCACAAGTGTTAAATACGGTCGTTCTTTTTCGCGTTGCTACCGTAGTCATAGTCTGCTAGATCGCCGTTGTACTAAATCAAAAACAAGCAAACGAATAGGATTACGTCTTGTGTTTGGCTATTCAACTAGCCAAATCGTAGTTGCAGATAAAATGAAAGATGCTATCACTTGTAAGCTAAATACGATGAAACGGGGATGGATGGAACCCATGCCAAATACACGATATCCATAAAGGCAGAGACACCATATCAAAACCGTTACTATACTTGCGTCCATCCAAGCCGTCCATTATTTTGTCCGCTGCAAGCAGTTCGTGATTACTCTCCGTATACAGAAAAAGCTGGCCACAACGCGCAAAAACCAAAATGCTGCTCTTTGCATCTCCAAGAATGGCAGGGAATTGTCCTGATTCCAACAGATTGCCCAATAATCTTGTTGCATCAAACTCATTTCATGACATCCACAAACACAAGAATAGGAAAAGGCTTACGAAACATACGAATACCGCAAGTATGACTTTGTGACCGGCAATGTGTAAAGCCTTGGCCAGGAATGCCTGCCAGCGACGGAGTTTGGCACTACCATCAGTCCTTGTGCGTCCAGGAGCAACTTGCAGCTCTGCCTGCAAGCGATTTCGTTTATACATCCTTCAAAAACTCACTGACTGAACCAGAACGGAAGTCAAGCGCTACAAAACAAATCGGTCCACGAGTGTTGCATCCCGCTGCGCAAGCTCACGTGGCTACCCTAGTTGTAATCTGCTGGACAGCAATTACACTAATTCAAAAAATTGGACAAACGAACAAAATTGCGTCGTATGCTTGGGTGTTGATCTTCTCAGGGTGCAGCTGCCTACAAGATAGGAGATACCATGCACTTGAACCGGACTGCAATACAACTGAGTACCGTGGACTGCTGTAGAATAAAGAAACATGTCAAAAACATTATTATAGTTGCGTCCAACCTACCTACCCACTGGTTCGTCCGCTACAGGCAATGCGCAATTGCTCTCGGTAAACCGGAAAAGCGGAGCAACGCGCAATGTTCGAATGCTATCTCTACGCATATCAACAGACGTTAAAGACACGAAATGGCCTACGGGACAAATACATGCCCTCAAGAGAGCCTTTGGGGCTAGGAATATGTAATGCCATTTGCCAACAATTCCTGCCACCGACATAGCTCGGCAGTATCATTTGCCCTTGTGCCTCCACGAGCGAATTTGCCCTTTACCTACAACTGCCTTTTGAGTACTCATCCTCCAGACATGCACGAACTGAACCAGAACATAAGTCACCCGTTTTGGAACAGATCGTTCCACGAGTGTCGTAAACCGCTGTGCTTGTTTGCTTGGCTACCGTAGTCGTACTTTGCTTTAGCGTAGCTATACTAACTCAAAACATGGGGCCAGCGAAAAAGACCACGTGTTGTGCGTAAGTGTTTAATTGTTCAAGCGGAAACTAGTGAATAGAAAACAAATATCCTATTCTTGAAGCATAATGCAATCAAAATCGACTCCGAAAGAGTTCCACTCTAAATATTACCATCCTCATGACGACAGAGCCCAAAACAGTTTTATACTTGTGTCCGCCGTAGCCGTCCGAACGTTCGTCTGTAGCAAATAGTTTGTGATTGCTATCCTCATACCGAAAATGACCAGCAACGTGTTAAAAGCCCGAACTCTGTTCCTACACAGCTCAATAGACTGCAGCGAATTTCCCTGAATGGAACTGCTTGCCCTATATCCCTGGGTCGTCAAACCCACTTTGCGGCTTCTATAAACACAAAAACAGGAATTTGTCAACCGAACAAGCGGATGATTCCAAGTATGCCTTTACGACCAGGAATGTCTAGTGCAATTGGCACACAATTCCTGCCACCGGTGGAACTCGCCACTACCATCTACCGATGTGAGCCCAAGCGTGATGGTGCTCTTTGCCTTGCAAACGACTTCGGGTATTGATCCAATAGAAACGCACGTTCTGAACCAGACCATAAGTCGCACGTTACGGAATATATCACTCTACGAGTGTGGTATACTGCTGTGCCTGCATGCGTGGGTACCATAGTTGTAATCAGCTAGGATCCAGCTGTACTAAATCAAAAATTGTGTCAGCGAAGGATAAAACAGTTCATGATGTGGCGTTCATTTAGGCAACCAATACTACATCCCCACAATAAAGGACGGATGCCATCTCTTTGAGGCTGAATGCAATAAAACCGAGTCAGAAGAAATCCCACTCCAAGTATAGCACTCGCTATGACGACACACAAACATACCAAAGACAGTACTATACCTAAGTTCACTTTAGCCATCCTCTGGATCGTCCTAGAAGCAGTCCGCGATTGCTCTCCTCATACCAGAAAGGTTATCAACGCGCAAAACCCCGAAAGTTGTCTCTACTCGGCTCACCAGAGGGAGGATTTTCCCTGAAGGTACCTGTTTGTCGAATACCTTTGCGTCACAGAATCCAGTTCGCGGCATCCATGAACACAAAGACAGAAAATGGCTTCTGGAACAAACGGATGGCGCAAGTGTGTCTTTGCAGCCAGGGATGTGTAATGCCATTCGCCAACAATGCCTGCCACCGACGGAGCTGGACACTACCATCTGTCCCTGTGCGTCCAGGGGCAATGCTTTCCTCTGCTTGCGATGGCCTTCGGGTATTCATCCGCCTGAGACGCACTATCTGAACCAAAACAGGAGCCATGCGTTACGGAACGGATCGTTCCACGAATGCCGCATACCACCGTGCTTGTTGGTGTGGTCACGGGTAGTCGTAATCCCCTGGGACTCAGCTATACTAAATCAAAAACCCAAGCCAACAAGCAAGATTGCGTTTCATGTTACACCTTTCGCCTGACCAGTCAGCACATGCAGAGTAGGTGTGGGTACCATCTCTTTAACCGGATTTCGATAGAACGAACTGGGATAGATTCTTATTCCTCATACAAAAGTCGGTATGAAAAGACAGAAACACATCAAAAACATTATTATAGTTGTCCACACTAGCCCTCCGGTGGCGCGTCCGACACGAGCACTGCGGAATCGCTCATCTTATTCTACAAAAACTCAGCAAATCCGGAAATATCAAATTTTATTTCTACATAACTCAACGGACGACTGAGAATTTCCCTGAATGAAACTATTTTTCCAATACCCTTGCGTCAAACCCTTTTCATGGCATCCATAACCACAAAAACTAAAATTATCCTACGGAACAAGCGGATGCTGTAAGTATGCCTTTACGACCAGGAGTGTCTAATGCAATTGGCACACAATTCCTTCCACCGGCGGAGCTCGCCACTACCATCTGTTTTTGTGCGTCCAAGCTCCACGTAGCCCTCCGCCTCCAGCCGCCGTCGGGTATTCATCTGCCAGATACGCAATTGCTGAAACCGACAAAAGGTGCCAAAAAACCTATTGTGCCGTTTCCAAATCAGGCATAAAATACTGCTACCTACTGAAGAAAACCTATACTCTGCAATCCAGAACCGCACTCCACACAATGAATCATTTAAAGTATGGAGTGTATCCGTCGTGTTTTCTCGCGTTGCTACTGTAGTCCTAACATTATCAAAGCCTGCTATACCAAATCAAAACGTCGGGACAAGGAACAAAATCGTGTGTCATGCTTGAGGTTTCAAACGTTGAGTCAGCAGCCGCAGACCACAGGATGAAGACCATCCCCTTGAAACGGGATGTGATAAAGCGTGTCGAATAGAATTTCACTCGAGTTACAGCAGTCGACATGACAACACAGAAGCGTATCAAAAATGCTACTAGACTGGGGTCCAACGTAGCTGTCCGCTCGTTCGTCCATTACAGGCACTGTGAAATTGTTCTCTTTATACCAAAACCCTGAGTAACGCGCAAAACCCCGAATGTTGTCTCTACGCATTACAAGAGACAAAACGGAATTTTGTTGAGTTTAACTGATTTCTTAATAAAGTTGCGTCACCAAGCTCATTACGTGGCATCCATAAACGCATAGACAGGAAATACAGTACGGAACAAACGGCTGCTGCAACTATGGCTTTGCCAACATGAATGTGTAATGTCATTGGCCAGTAATGTCTGCCAGCGACTAACCGCGGCACTGCCATCTGTCCCTTGTTCGTCCACGCACGACGCTGTCTTCTTTCTGCAGCCGGCCTCGGGTATTAATCCGCCAGAAACTTTCCAAATGAAACAGAACAGAAATCACGCGCTACAGAACATATCGTTTTAGAGTGTCGCATACTGCCGTGCTTGCTCGAATGGCTACGGTAAGGGAAATCAGATTGCATCAAGGTATAGTCAATAGAAAACTAAGGCATCAAGCACGCTCGCGTTTCATGCTTGGGTGCTCAATTAGCTACTCAGAGGCTGCAGAATACGGACCGAAATTCTATCCCCTTTTAACGGAAGGAGATAAAACAGCTCGGATGAAGTTCACTCCAAATGCAGCAAAATCCATGACAGCACAGAAGCATAACAGAAAGCATCATTATAGTTGTGTTCTCCCCAGACATCCGCTCGTTTGTCCCCTACAAGCAATGCGTGACTGTTCATCTCATAGCCAAGAAGTTTGGTACTGAGCAAAACCCCAAATGCTATCTGGACGTATCTCAACGGAATGCAGAAAAGCTCCCTGAATGTGCCTGCTGAATGACCTTGCATCCCGAAAGTCATTTCGCAGCATCCATAAACACAAGGACAGGGAATGATACACGGGATAAGCGAATGCTCAAAATGTGCCTTTGCGGCCAAGCATGTGTAATACCCTTGGCCAACATTGCCTGCCTACAACTCGGCGTTTCCATCAGTGCATGTGCGTTCATACACGGTGTTGCACGCTTCCTGCAAGCATATTTGGGTATTCAACCTCTAGAAACGCACGTGTCTGAACCAGAACAGAAGTCAGAAGTCACGCGCTGCGGGACAGATCGTTCCACGAGTGTCGTACACTGGCGAGCTTGTTTGCGAGGTTACCGTAGTCGTAATCCGCCAAGACCCACCTTTTGTAAGTGAAAAATTCGGCAAACGAAAAAAAGATGCTACCTATGCTTGGATGTTCAATTGGTCAATCAGCAATGCAGTTGCAGAATAGAGGACAAATGCCGTATCCTTGAAACGGAATCGGATGGAACGGAGTCGGAGTCAATCCCACTCCAAATACATCAATCGCCATAATGAGACATAAACATATCAAAAACATCGCTATACTTGCGTCCACCCTAAATTCTGATGGTTCGTCCGCTACAAGGTGTACGCAATTACTCTCTTTATGCCAGAAAGCTGAGCAACGCACAAAACCTGGAAAGCTCTGCGCAGTCCAACAGAGGGCTGATAATTTCGCTAAATTTAACTGCTTTCCCAATACCCTTGCGTCACTAAGCGTATTTCGCGGCATCCATAAACACAAGGACAAAACAATGGCTTAAAAAATGGAAGAAAGCAAGTGTGCTTTTGAGGCCAGGAATGTGTACTGCCTTTCGCCAACAATGCCCGTCACCGACAGAGCTTGGCACTACCATCTGTTTTTGTGCGCCTATGCAAGACGTCTCCTTCTGTCTACAACCGCCTTCGGGCATTCATCCGCTATAAATGCACGAACTGAACCAGAACAGTAGTCGCATGCTAAAGAACACATCGTTCCACAAGTGTTTTATACCGTCGTGTTTGTTCCCTTGGCTACCGTAGTCCTAGACTGCTGGAATCCTGCTATAATAATAATTGAAAGATAGGGCCAAGGATCAAGATCGCGTCTTATGCTGAGGTGTTCCAGTAGTCAGTCATCTGCTGGATAGAGGATGAATATTAGCCCGTTGAAACGAAGTGTAATAAAACCGAGTACGATGAAATCCCACTCGAAATGCAGCAATCGGCAAGACGACAGAGAAATATATAAAAACCATTACTGTACTTGTGTCAACCCTATGTGCCCGCTGGCTCGTCCGTCGGAAGCAGGGCACTGCTCTTCTTACACCAAAAGGCTAAATTATGCGCAAAACCCCGAATATTGTTTCTACGCATCTCGACGGAAGGTACATCATTTCGTCAAATGCAACTACTTGCTCAAAATACCCTTACGAAGCCAAGCCTACTTCGGCGCATCCATAACCGCAAGGGCACAACATCTCCTACTGAACAAATGAATGCCGCACGTAGGCCTTTTTGGCCAAGGATGTGTAATGCCCTTGGCCAACAATGCCTGCCACCGACGCAGCTTGGCACTAAGATTTGTCCTTGTGCGTCCAAGAGCAACAGTATCCTCTGCCTGCCTTCGGGTATTCACCTGCCAAACACGCACTATCTGAACCTGAATCTAAGTCCCGTGCTACGAAACACATCGTTCCATAAGCATCGTTTACCACCGTGCTTGTTCGCGCGGCTCCTGTAATAGTAATATGATAGGAACCAGCTACAGTAAGTCAAAATCGGGAAAACGAAGACAGTTGCGTCTTATGTTTGGTCGATCCAATGATTAGTCCGCAGCTGCACAATAAGGAAAGGAAACCATACGGTTAAAAGGAAACGTGATGAACCAACGGTGGATGGAATCCCATTTCAAACACAGAAATCGGCATGATGACACAAAAACATATCCAAAACATGACTATACATACGTCAAACGTCCGCTAGTTCGTCCGCTTGAAGCAGTTTTTGTTTGCTTTCCTTATACAGAAAACGCTCAGAAGAGCGAAAAACTCGAGTGCTGCCCTGCGCATTTCAACAGATAAAAGTAGATTCTCCTGAATGGAATTGCTTGCTTAATACCTTTGCGTCATCAAACCCATTTCGTGGCATACAACCGGGCAGGATATGCAGGACAGGAAAGGACTTATGGACAAACGGATGCCCCAAGTATGCCTTTGCGGCTACGGATGTGTAATGGCCTTGGCCAAGAACGCGTGCCACCGACGGATCTCGGCACTACCATCTGTCTTTGTGTGAGCAAGCGCGAAGTTGTCCTCTGCCTGCAACCGCCTTCGGGCATTCCTCCTTCAAACACTCACTTGCTGAAACAGACCAAATTTACCAAAATACGTGTTGCATCGTTACCGTATCGTCAGAAAATTGCTGGCGCGTGCTCAACAGAGGCTTCGCTTTGCTATCCGGAAGCGCAATGAACACAAAGTGCTTATCCAAACAAGGAATGTATCTGCCGTTATTGTTCTCGTGGCTAACGAGTCCTACCCGCCTGGATCCCCGGAAACACGATACGCGATCTCTATTGCTTCGTGCACGGATATAAATGCACCCACGTGCAAAGGGAAATAAGCAAACAAATCACAAAACTCGTAAAACTTCGGCAACTGCACTGGCTTCAGAACTCGATACCCAAGCACTCCACACACAGCACGGACAGTCTGACAAACAA
Organism: Eimeria nieschulzi; assembly: GCA_000826945.1. Taxonomy (NCBI): domain Eukaryota; phylum Apicomplexa; class Conoidasida; order Eucoccidiorida; family Eimeriidae; genus Eimeria; species Eimeria nieschulzi. Next base: position 17,193 of record JRZD01000100.1, read on the forward strand.
GCGCTTAAATTGGTAAACCAGCTAAAAACTATTTAAACCACCAGCTAACGTACCGCCATCTAAAGTACGATAAGCAATGAACAACGACCGCAACAATGATTCCACCACTATAACTCGCAAGGTCCGCCATTCAGCCTGAACCACCAAACATTCTGCTGCAAACCACACCGTCTACTATACCAACATTCGCAATGCATTCCACCAAACCCTTTCAAAGGCATTTTGTTTCACCTACATTCACAGCATACAAAACCACTTCAACCATAAGAAAACACACATCTCTCTCCATCCCCTCAAACCTTCT
>JRZD01000101.1:2724-17102 GCA_000826945.1 Eimeria nieschulzi
CTTGGAGGGAAGCATGTTATTCCCAGTGTGTCGTCACATTCACAAAGAGATTCTCCTTGGTTTTACATATCCATTAAGGGCAGGTAGGCAGCCTGAACAGGAATGGTTCTTGTGGTAAATGATGTCTTTTCTTCCCACTTGTGCTGTGGCAGACACGACTCGAGCGTTGGAGGTTCGTTTCGCCGCGGCAAAGAGGCGAACGGGTGGCACACAAGGAATGCATGCAGATGCGCGAGATAATATAAGCGCTTCTTTCCGCATGGCAGAGGAGGCTGCGGGGTCTCTCAACGGCCCTTGGCACGATACAGGGGCCTTGGCAGAACTCCTAGCCCGCCAGCGGGATGCTTTCAGTTTCCCACCTGGAACGTCCAAAGACTTCATTGCCCATGTCCCAGCATGCAACGGCTCCCTACCCGCTGTGAGTCCTGAGGATTTTCCTACATGATGTTCATGAGGATCTTAACTATGTTATATATCGGCCACAATATTCGTTGGCTGTTCTTCACTTGCGTGTTCCAGATTTCTAGAGTGGCTAAGCTGTTGACATATTGCTTGTCTGACCAGAACTGTTCAGATGCGGGTTCTGCGGTTTTTGTGACAGGGAAGAGTCTTAGACCCGACCCTTGATGCGGCGCTTCTTCCGCAAGGCAGACCCATGGGAATTGAAGGGGAGTCCGCGGAACACCAAGGAGCTTTCGGGCGTCTCGTGGGAAATGATTTTCAGGATGGTGCGGCTGACGGGATGCCTACCACAGACGCACGGGAGGGCGTGAAGGCAGCACGGCTTGGTAGGGATAAGGCATCGCAAGGTCCACCCGGTGCTAATGTATTTATATTTCACATTCCTAACGAATGGACTAGCGCTGACCTGCTGCGTCATTTCTCTCCCTTCGGACCGCTCATCAGCGCTCGAATCGCGGTGGACCGTCACACGAGGCGCAACAGGGGATTTGCTTTCGTCAATTACCAATATATCAACTCTGCCATTGTAGCAGTGGGGACGATGGACGGCTTCCAGGTGCGTTTAATAAGCATGGTGTCCTCATTACAGAGTGCATGCGCGTTGGTAGTAATGATGAGTTTGCTTGATTTTGCTCCAAGCTTGGCTTGCAATCTTTGAAATGGGTTCACGGATGTTTGTAGGTAAATGGAAAACGACTCAAGGTTCGAATTAAAAAGGGCGAGGAGGACTATGCGGAGGCGCTGATGTTGGGAAAACCTGCCCCCGACAGAGGCGGGGCTCGCCGGCCACAGGGTCGTCTTCCAAGGGGCCCAGCTCAACAGGAAGAGCAGCAAGACATCGTCACTCCCTCGCTCCTGCAGATGGCTGCAGGCGGTGGCAGCAGTAAGCAGAGGGTTCGAGTTGTCTTTTTCCGTACAGCATGTCTACCTCAGCACGTCACTCACCCTCTGCAGAACAAATGGTGTTTGATTCCCCGCTCTGCCGCGTGTATGTGCACCTCTTGCCCACTAATGTGTTTTTGCTGCGCAGTAGTGCCACAGCTCGAGGGGGCGGTGAGGCAGCGGCAGGCGGATGAGCTGCTGCGGCGTCAGAGAAACATGGGGAACCAGCAACAGCAGCTTCAAGCGCTACAGCACCAACTGCAGCAGAAACAGCTGCAGCAGCAGTTAGGCTACCAGCACCCGGACTGCGAGCAGCGGGCCGCCTTGCTCGGGGACGGGGTAGGATCAGGAACTCGTCCGGCGTCAGATTCTGTTGCTGGAGTACTACCGGAGGTTGACGAGCTATCAAGTCTCCTGTCGCGTTCTTTTCAATTACACGAACTTGTTCCTTAAGTTGGACTTCTTGGGCTCTGCGAACGAATACGTGGGCTGTCCCGCATCCACGGCGTAAGCAGTTGTGTTGATGGACAGCAAATACGTGGAAGGCTGTTCGTTTGCCGGGCGATGGGTATGTTATTTTGATCCGAATTTGAAGAGCATTTCTTGGCACCTGAAGGACCAGCAGTTATCACGGGATTTGCGGGCTGAAGCTGCAAAGTATACCAGTGCCGATGCAATGAGTGTGGTGTTTCCTTTCTGGAGCGCCAGTGCAGCTCAGTTATTTGCCGCGATAATGACTGTGTTCTATCAACGCGCAGTCGAAATATTTGGCTAGGCAGCGGAGTTTCCCCTCGTTTCTGGTCTGATCCGTGGCTCTTGCTTGATCGGTTCCAGTGAGAGCGGTGGGCGGCGCTTCCATTTTAACGGTTATATTATGCTGCTTCACTCATAAACAAAATAGAATGGCTCATGGTCCCCCATGTGTATGAGCGCAGCTTTGTGCTGCTTTTATGGCATATGAGAAGGGACTTTAGTACAAAACGCCCAAGAGGCGTTGCCCCCGACGTTGCGGTCCAGAGGAGCGCCGGTGTGTGTGATCTGCCTCCGGCACGCCTCCTGGTGCCCTCTCTCGTGGAAGGAGTGTCTGGAGGCTGCAGCGATTCGAAAGGAGATTGGTGTTCAGTTTAAAAACATGCGGCGCCTATCCTCGTACTTTGCACGAAATGTGATCTATGCTTTGACGCTTCGCGCTAGCGTCATTCCTTTGTGGGGACGGGGATGCACGGCAATCCATGTAATCCGTTAGACTGGAGTTGCGAGCGCGACAGTTTGAAGGTCAAATGCGTGACTTGGCCCTATTGAGGCTTGATAAAGTCGCTGCCGAAACATATTTTAACGGATAGTCGAGCTGGTGCTGACGGTCCGATTGATCCGAAGTAAATTTTACAGATAAATCAAAGTTTCTCTCGGTATACATAGTGCGTTTGTTTTACTCGCGTAGCTAGTGCCTTAAATGCTTCTGCCACGCAGTCGCAGTCAGGCTAGCCCCTCTTCCCTAACATATACTTATGTTTCTGGAAGAAATATTGCGCCATCCATGTCGAGGGATGCGGATGGGCTGTAGGGAAGGCACACTGCATCCGTATTCAGTCATGCACGGAACTTCAGGAACGAGTACATTGAGAGTTCTTGCCCTCAGCGATACCTGTGGCCTGGAGATTCAGAGCTTCCCATTAGCGCTGCAAGCAAAGGAGGCGCATATATAGCTCGTTGCTCAGCTACCTTTTCGGCAATGTCTCACGTCCTTGAGGTCGACCTGAAGTGGGAAGTCCTGAAGTTTTTTGTGACAGCCAGGCCGGCAGGCCACTCTTCACATGCACACGCTTGTCACGGTTGATGGCGAGTTGCAACTTATTTAGCTGCCTGCTCCGACGCCTCTGCGACAAAAATTAGCGCCCACACTGCCTCTATTGAAAATCCACAAATGAATCACAATTGGCGCCCACGCCCACACCTCTCCATTCAAAATCCCCAAATGAATAAAGAATCTGCCCTTAGGGGTTTTGGCTCTGTTTTGTCTTCTTCCCATTGACCAAAAACAGGCTTTTATCCTCACTCGTTCGACATCGGCAAATTTCCTTTCTTGAGCCGTTTCCAGAGCGAAACTGTTACGTCTGCCTAGCCACTGAGAAACAAACCAAACGCCTCACGAACATCCCAGTAAATTTTGGCTTAAAAATTGCATCATTTATGCCGACTTTTCCCCGTTAAAGAATGCTTTCCAACCAGAAGGGGCCCTACCTCTTTATATTCTTGCGCTATTCCATCCCGTTCTGTAATGCATGCAGAGCAATTCTTCACATAGAGTCAGGCTATGCACACATGCTTACGCGTGATGTTTCCACAGGGCGGATTTTTCTTTGAGGGATGGCGGCCACATTCAAAAGACTATTTTCTGTGCAGTGGCATGCATACCTTTGTGCAGGCTGCTGGAAGCTGCCTCCAAGCGCCTGGAACTCTGTAGTAGATGATTTTGCTCTTTTTGGTACCTCTCTCTTGTTTTCTTGCATTGCTGAAGAATGTGATGATCACAGGAGAACGGGCACGGCTGCTCAAGTGGAAATATAAACAAGTGTGGAATGAAGAGGAAGTGCAATTCCACTGTGCAAACAGTTATGGCACGGCATGTCTTACCGCTATCTTCTTTCTTGAAGACAAAATTTTCTTGCTGACATCCGTGGCCTCACTTCGTCTTACTAAAAGCACCTTCTTTGTGTTTTTGAGGTGCCATTGTAGCTGCATAACAATTCTGCCCGCATACAAGCCTTTTGAATGTCTGGCTTCCGTACGCCGACTACAGCTGCACACATTCCCCTGGCCATACCTGCGCAGTGAAGAGTGAGGCTGCATTTGTTCTACTGTACTGAAACCATCAGGGCATGCGCCCTGACGACTGACTTTAGCTCACCAGTTCTTTTCCCTGAAGGAGACGATCTAGCTTCTGCTTCGTCGCCACATAATTTTTCGCCAGCGTGTTTGCCTGCTTGAGAAGGTTTGTGTTTAGGGATAAGGCGTGGAGGAGGGCGTGCAAGTCCCTCCCAGCGTCATCAACATCGAGGAAGTGTGGTATCTTTGAGGCGTATTGCGGCAGGCGGTGTCCCCCATTCCTGAAGCGCCATTTCCAGAGCCGTAGTCTGTCTGAAAGCCTTAAGTCCCGGTGCATGGCATTAAACGCACTGCCTTCAGAGGTCGAGTCATCATCGAAGTGACCTTCCGCCATTTTAGTATTTCAGTGCTCTGTTGTGGCGAGGGGCAGGACGGCCAAATCCAAGGGATTGAGCGATCCTCTGGTCAAGCCACTTCTCAAATAATAACTTATTCCTCCTTAAATTTCCATTTAAATTTTTACCGACATAGCTGGTCTGTGTATGAGCACCTTATTGCGCTTGGAGCGCGCATCTCAATCTCACTGACCTGCTCTTCGAGGACCTAAGACACGATGGATCTGGCCCAGTAAAACCCTTTTGACCCCTAGTTTTAGTGGTTTGGCAATTATAAATAAGATCTTTAGCCTATTCACTTCTTTAGCAGTAGCTTACTGTTCTCATTGTAGAGACCGCTGCCGATGGCTGTGGCTGCAAAGACACGCCACCGCAGACCCCGAGGAAAAGTATGGAGTACAATCCAATTAATTATCTGTATTATTAACATCAAAAAGCAGCCAGCACCATCGCCTCCAGGCTTCACGACCTTTCACTCGCCCTCTTCTGCAGGGTGGGGGCAATGCCTTGTCCCACAATCCTGGCCAGCTAACTAGGTACTTTTCTCCCCGGTGCACGGCAAACGCGACAAATAAACAAACATTCTTCGATTTACCAATGCCCGTGAAAGTACTTAATTAATTTTGCTTTCAATACGAGAGCTTGCATTTCAAAGAGTTCTGTAGCTGCCCCATGAATATCTGGACCTGGGCAGAGTGACACTTGCTTTTGTGCTTCGCTGGCGCAGTTTCCTTCAACTTCCACCCCATTGTAGGATTCCTGTAGCCAGAATTGCAGTGATGTGAATGCTGGCAGCGCATCTTTACGGTGTATTGGGATGACCTGGATATACATATGGTACTTAGAGTTTCAGCATCATTATGCGCTCCTTTGGACAAGATACTAGAGCTGAAACTCATAAGAAAGCAGGAACGATTTCAGAAATTGCAACCGGAGAACAGGAAAAATCTGCGTACGGCGAAGGGAGGCTGGGATAAAACATGCAGGAAACATCGTGAAGGAATAGAGATTCCCTCCTTCTCATCACCCGGACCCCTCAGGGGTATAGGAGCACCAAACCGTCACCCTATTGTATAAATTACTCAATGTTCAGGTCTACGAGACTCGGAGTACTCGTGCACGCCCTGGTTAGCAATAGCGGTGTGAGGGGGAATGTGGGAAGTTAAAGTTAGCGTGCCCTAAGCGCACTCCCCCGTCAAGCATTCTACCGTGAAGCGCAGGTTTTTCTGCTTTCCTCATACAAGTAGAGAGTACAGGCCTTAAGGCCCGTGCCAATAGAGGTGTAAAATTAAAACCGAATCGTCTTCTGATGAAACAAAATGAATGGTTAACGGTTTGGAACAAGATGAATAGGTTAACGGTTAGTGATTCTACCCATAGTGGTGCGTCGCTTCTTAGACTTAAGACTATTCAGCAGAGACTTGATGTCCCAGGGCCTGGCACATGACTCCGTGGTTAGGCACTATAAGTGGTATGTTCTCTAATCCAGAAAATATCTGCTCACCCGCCTTTGCAGTGAATGGGAAATATTGAAAACTTAATGAGGGTCTCGGAAGGTTAAAGAAAAACGGCGAGCTGGTTGGGGGCACCACCTTGAATCATAGTTGAATACAGAGGAACGTGCCCACCAATTGCAACCAACGCAGTCAGGTCAGGGGTATCACCTTACTATTCTATCTAGATCCATATGCGCCTGTCTTAATGCACGGTGGAACCGATCAGTTATAGTATCAGTACAGAAAAGTGTGGTAGTGACTCCAGCCCCTGAACGGAACCCGACGACGTACAGCCGTGTATCTTCTTTATTAAAAAATTCCGATCCCACTTTCCAGAAATCTGTCGGGCACCGCCTCTATTCTCCCTTGACTGTTTTCGGCTGATCGACCAGTTGAGACACAAAGCACTGCCATCTGCAAAGGAAAAAACAAAGTTTCTTGCCCGATTGAACATGGATTCGCGGCTCCCATAACGTAAATTTGCATTCGATCTGATGATATCAGCGACATGACGTTCAGATTTGCGGTAAGCATTGGGCTGCCCGAAAATTCGACCCTTTGATAATCTGCCTAGCAGACAGCTAATGGCTTGATATTCGCTTGAGTATAAAGTCGTCTTATAATGCCAGATTGGTTTGTTGTTCGGCTGTAATGGTCTGACTCCTAGAAGTCAAGGGGGTCCTGATGGGTGAAAGGGTCGAGATTCAGTTTTGCCGAGCCGTTGCAAGCGCAGAGGCAAATCAACGAAAAAAAAGCGACCAAAAGAGTAAAACTTCCGCAGATAATGCCCAGGCCACCTGAGTACCCCAAGTTGGCGAACAGGGCCATCACGAGATTCCAGCAGAAAAACCTAAAGAAATCACCTGTCACCAGCGGAAGATTGAACGTGCTAAAATGCGCAACAATGGACACCGTTCCAAATACAAATGGAGTCCAAACGTCAATAAACACATCAGGAGAAAACGAAAACAGAGTCGCGCGCCACCGTGCTTGGTTAACATCGCTGAGAAAGTTCTCAGGAGCCACCGACAACTTCACTTTGCTTGCCGGAAGTAGAAAGCACCACAAAATCAACGTCATAACACCCGCAACTAGCCCCATCCAACTGGTGACAGTCGCCAGTGTGGCCGGGCCATCTGCATTGAGGGCCATAGTTGGAGCTTTCCTGTCAATCCCTAGGAGATAACCGAACTCCAATGAAGCCAGCTCTCCGTTGTGTGATGGGCAGAAGGGCCCTTCGTTCGCCTTACTGTTTGAAGTACTTCCTGATTAGTTGCAAAACACGTATGGACTCGACATGAGTCGGGCACCCGAAGAAGAAACAAATGATCACCAACAGGGGTTAACCCAAGTGTAGGATAATCCTGCCAGTTTTAAGCTGGGCAGTAGCAAATGAAATGCTCAAATATATTCACTAAAATGGAACATGTGGGGCACCCCTTGTCGGGTGGGAATTGTATGAGACCACCCTAAGTTGGGCACACAGGGATATCTGTCGCAGGTAAGATATAAGCCCTGGGAAGAAAAGCTTCCTGCGCAGAGAAAACAACTTGACTCATTAGAGCTCGTTTCTTTCTACGGGGTCCTTTCTGCTGGAACATTCATGGCATTCTAAAGGCTTTTCTGTTCATCTGGTTGAGAGCAGACCATCTGCTGGCCACTCTAGCATCGGGCTGGAGGGCACATTTCCCCGTTTTGCTAAAAGATGGATTATTTGGAAATCTGATATTTTAAAATGTATAAGATTAAAAGTTTGAAATTTAGTGCGGATAAGACAAATGCAAAGAGCAAACAGTGGATTTGCAGCAAACTTACACCCTTCACATGCTCCTTCCAAAGGAATGCACCAACCACCCAATACCAAACTCTTCTCAACTAAACTCCACCCCAAAACTATGTAGATTTTTCCCTGAGCAAAACCGTTTTTACACATGCCATTGTCTTTCGTAATGCCAGTTTTCCGATTGTGTAACGAAAACCCCACGCTTTTCACTGACCGCTAGTGTAACATATTAAACCGGGAGTCGCTTACACACACATAAAGCCTTAGAGGTGACTGCTAATGCAACATGGTAAACTGGAAGTTGGGTATACACAGATAAAACCTTATAAGTGTTTGTTAGTGTAACATGCTAGAATAAAATTTGATTTGGCACACTTAATTCCCTAGAGGTGACTGCTAGTGTAACCTGCTAAATTGGGAATTGATTACACACAGCTAACACCTTGGAGGCTATTCCGGCTGCACAGTGTATACACGTATTATGTACGATTGGATCGACCAGCACCAGTTAGCCATAGCTCGCAAAAGTTCACGTCTGGCAGCCTTCCCACACACAAGGGGGCATATGTAACGATCCGCTACAGCCTTTTGAAGGGTTTGCATTTGAATGTGCAGCAAGTACAAATTACCAACTAATTGCGCAAGGGCCCTATGTAGCGATCCTCTACAGTTAGGACTGAACTGGATTTGCGCTCCGAAAGCTACAACTTACCAACAATATGCACAATTTAGCTCTATTTCACTTCTCTACCATCAACTGGCCATTGAGAGGCAAGTGTGTTTGATAGAGTGAGCAGGAGTGGACCCTGTCACCTGACTGTCTTTACTGATGGAACGAAACCTGTTTGCGAGGGGTTGGAGTTTTTGAGAGGACCACGCATGCTATAGTTTAAGCTGTAAGATAGTGTTGAGCCTTCACAGCTATCATGAGAGAGTTTAACCCGAAAACCCAACTAGTGTATGCGTGTCTGCCTGATGGGGTATGGTCATTAGCTGATCCCTACAGGCTTCCGGCCCGAGTCTTGAACCTGGAGCCTGGCTTATGAGGTAAGCAGACGGATTTCTAATTGTTAGAGGTCTCACAAGACTTGGGACTAAGTTGATATCATTTTGGTTCGTGAAAACTTTGTTACTCCGTGGGCCTGTACCCGAAAAATTGAGTTGGAGCCATGTACCTGGTCTTCTTTCTAAGCTAACCTCTTTATCCCGAGTTGAGTAGTTTTGCTACTTTAAGCTTATTGAGATAGACCCAATAAAACCGCTATTGGCCTTTGACAATCCCTCTAAAAATAATACTGAACTCACCCGGCAAGTGTGCAACAGGACAGCAAGTACGTGCTCTCAAGGAAAATAGGCAACTTGGGAGCGTCAGTCCGAGGCAGAGCGTGCTGAGTTACCTTTACTGTACGGCAAAGCACCCTGAAACCCAAAAACCAATCTGGATTCTTGCATAGTGGTGGACGACGATATTTTACCCTCACCGCCCAAATTATATTCCGCTGCCTTCGCTGGCATGCAACTTTGCAACGGCAGTTGCCCTCCACTACTGCAGACTCCACGATCTCCTTCCTCTTCGTCCATGCTCATATCAGCGGGGGAGGAAGAGTTGGCTACGAAGACAGCAGACTCTAAGCTGCATCAGCCATCAGCAGAACATTTGGGACTGGCGATGAGTCGGCGCAGCAAACCCATGCCGTAACCACACAACGGCTGCAACATACACTTATTCAGCAACCGGTTACAACACATTTGACCTCTATGTCCTCTAGTCCCTCACTAGGGACAACACCAAGGCTAGGAGCACACTTGAAAATAATGACACACGTAATGGAACAAATGCAGGAAAGATGTTTACTTATGTGAAACCAGCAGCAATAAAAGTGGGATCCACAGCAACACATGCACTAAATATTGATAACTCAACAACGAGTCAGCTGTGGAAACCAACTCGAACGGAAGGGAGACGGACTTCACTTTACCACACTCCAAGGGAGATCTCCAGATCAGAGTTCACCAGTAGAGGCATGAACCTGGGCACTTCACAATAACGCAGCACCGTGTCGTCTGAAAGATAACGATCAAGAGCACATAGAACATAGTCGACAAAGATGCAGTGGATACGGAGACCTTTGCAGTGGAGCAAAACCCAGAAAACGAGACAAAAGTTCACCGGGACAAATTTTACAAGATCAAGCGGAAGAAAGTCATGCTGTTTAAGCTCATGGAACTTGAATGCTACATGAATAGGCAGAATGAAGGCGTTCCCCAGAATGTGCAATGTTTCTGAACACTCAAAAGTAATACAAACACAGGAAAACGTAGCAGGGGCTATCTTCGACAACTGGTTAAATCAAAAGCCAGTACAAGGTGAAGCATCACATGGCTTTAGAAGAAATTTAAATAAGTGGTACTCCGATATATGCGTGCACCAAATAAGGGTTAAACTCTTGCGTGTTAAATGGAGGGACTCGCAAGAAAAACTGCAACAGGAAATCATGGAAGCCGTATGATCATGCTATTCATGCGAAGAGTCTACGAAAAAAAGCTTACGACTTATTCCAGGTTGACCCAAAACGAATTATCGTTTTTTGATGAATAGTCACGTGTTATTAAATACCATAAGACGAGTGCCCCAAAACAGCATACCACTCTTAAAACGGTGGACGTTTTCTGGTGCCGATTAACACTTTGTTGACACATAAACTCACCTTGTGTTTCGTCTAGGGCTGCTGGAGTGTTAAAATGGTGCATGCCTTCGAACAGGTGGAAGAGAAAGTGATGCCTGTGTGCTGCGGTTCACGCACTGCAGCAGGTAGCCAACTCAGAGGTGCATCGTATGAAGCTGCATCGTCCTTGCCTGTGTATTACCCTTCCATTCGCCACCCACCAGGCGCGTCAATCAGCCCTTGACGGAGCTGAAAATGACTCAATGCGTTAATCCATCATATAGCCAGTATTGGAACAGAACGGCGATGCTGGCTGTAGCGAATTCATTATGAAAAGGCATTAAAAGCCGTCGACATAAACTGGAAGCACGCGTCGCTTCCAGGACAGTCAGAAGTTGCATCTTGACCCCTCTTCCCGAGAGATACAAGGCCGCGGGGGCTCATCCTACACTACATCCTTAGACCTGGTGAGTGCACCTGTTGTGGGATCTGCTACTTTCGCTGCACCGGTTGGTGCCTGAATAAAACCCTCGTTCTACCGCTACTACTATCACGGTGTTTAATCGTAGAAGCCAGCCAGTGGCCACTCTGACATAAGACCACTAACGTCTCCTTTAAGACAGGCAGGCCTGTGGCTATGTTTGTTTGCTGAAGAATCAGCAAAAGCGGTTGAATGCCTCGGCGCACATTAGGTAGCCTTGAGCTTCACCACGGCTTGAAAATCAAGGGGAGCAAACTTGTATCCGTCCCCTTTGAAGAACTTGTTTTGAAACTCCACCCACTGCAGTCTGAGGGCGTGCAGCGACACTTCCAGCAGGTCCATGCAAAGGATAACGCCGAAGGTGATGAAGGCGAATAACGCAAAAACAAAGAATAATACCACTGCAACAAGCGCCGTGCTGTCCGACATGGTCAGAGCCCGCACTACAGTCTGCGAGTAGAAAACCAGAGCGAGCTGCTGGTGAGCCAAGGAAAGCGCCCAAAGACGCAAGTATGACGCGGTGTTCGATATGGTTCCTAGCACGAACTCAATTGTCTCAATCATCTGGAAAATATAGAGATCTCCAGCACCGGCTTCTTCGTGTTCACCCCCATGGCCTCCTTGAAGCCCCGATTGCTCGTCGCCGGGAGAGCCACCATGCTCTAACGAATCGCCCTCTTCCTCTTCCTTGTTAACTCCAACTGTTTTGTTTTGTTTCTTGCTCCGGATAAGCAAAACCGTTGGCTTCACCAGGAACATAATCGGCACCGTCAACACGACAAGCAGGAGCAGAATGCGCTCGACGGTCTGCTGGCTTGAAAACAACTGCTCGGATTCTGTGACCTCCCCCATCATGCACATGTTAATGACTGCGCTAATCAGGTTTGGCTTGTTGTGAGTTAGCGGGGTAACCCATTTGTAAATCACCATGAAATTCATGTATCCGATAAGCGCCATTAGGAATACAAACTGCGGAATGAATTCAAAAAAGAAGTCTAATTTCTCTTGAAAGTGAATCGCGTTCATTCCTTTGAGGATCACCCCGACACCCATATGCACCACCGCAATCAAAACCGAGAGTTTCATCTTGATGGAATTCATCATCAGCAGCTCGTTTGTGGCCCCTTTCCACGCCGGATCTACGCCAAACGGATACGTCTCCGTACCCTAAATCCACAGCATAAACGCGATTTCAGCTCACAATAGAGGGAGAAATAGTAAAGATCCATGGGCATTCGATTCAGAAGACCTACGCTATCCAGCTGCTATTGCAAAAATGAAGGGCCCCATTCGGGCCATGGAAAACTGCGGCCCCTCGAAAAAGCAACAGAAAACTCACGATGCGCTTCAAACGAATTCCGCCATTTATGACCTCGTGTCCTTCCTCTGTCCAGGTGGAGCCAAAGATATCGACTCCGAGAGCGAACAGATCGTTGTAGAGGAAACCCGCATAGAACGCGAAAAAACCCATTAGGGCCAAAAGGTACCGAAGCGGAACGAAAGCAGCAAACATGCCCCCATTCTGTTTCACACGGTCGCCGAACAGCATGAGGTACAAGCCAAGAAGAAACACGATACCGCCGTGACCAATATCTCCATACATCACTCCAAACAGGAAAGGGAAGGTCACCGACGCCAAAAACGCAGGGTTGGCCTCTTGGTACCGCGGCACGCCGTAAGTATCAACCTGAAGGCAACAAGAAAATATTCGTGTCAGCGGCACAACTGCCCATGCTTGTCAGTGCCGTTGAAGGTGCGTGCGTACGAGCATTTGGCTCGGGTCTGTAAACTCTGTGGACTTGAAATACGTGGGCGGCATAGCCGATTGGAACTCTTTTTCTGTTAACAGAAATGCCGATCCCTGTACACAAATACAGAAGACCATCATGTGTATCGCGAATATCAACAGAAATATCAATAACCAAAGGTAACGCAAACTGTCCCCGGCACCAGGATAGGGGATAGTTAGGGCTCATGGCAGCAATGCCATACCTGTTCATCCCCGTCTGATTTCATCGACCGCAAAACTTTACGCACGTCATCCTCTCGCGCTTTGGGGATCCAGCAGGAGCACCGGAGAGTCATATCACGGCCTAACCAAAAACAAGCGAATGCACATGCTCAAAAGGAAATGGCGACTGGGAGTGGTACAGAATTATAAGCTAATAGACCTTTTAAATAGGCTTTTGCATATGCTTATTTATTAGTACCTTCGAAACAGTTAAGAGTGGAGTATATGGCTTTCTCCTTCTGACAGAACATGCGCCACTCCTCGATCAAAGAGGATCCGCCTTCCCGTACAACTTCCAGGAGTGTTGAAATCTCCCCAAGAAAATAGTTTTCATACGCATCCAATGCTTTTTCCTTGTCCGCAATGACACTTGTCAGAGCTGTCCACACCCAAGCACAAAAACGCGCTAGTGCCTTTCAGCCTATATTCTCAAGTTTGTTACAAGGTTGTCTGAGATATGAATGGCGCACTTGTGTATGCAGCATACCTTCCAACCTTTCGTTTGCCCTCCGAAGAGTAGCTGGCCACTCGTAACAACGGCCATTAAAAGCATCGCAGACTTTCTTTATCTTCTCATGAAGAAGCGATTGCGTGTTGCCTTGGTGATACACGACGAAGACGTTCTTCTGCAGGTCGCCGCCGGTCTTTAGGTCTGTAAACTTTCTATCTACAGACTGAAAGAATGTAAAGGCATTTCCTCTTGTTGACCGGAAGAGAGTTCTTTGAAAACGCGGAATATCCACCACCGAAATCATGCCGGCAACTGCAGATACCGCGGAATTATCCAGCGCCTTGGCCGAAGTACCCAAGCCCATGTAGTCATCACCGGATAGCTGAGGCAAGAGATTCCTTCCGTCTTCCATATCTGCCAGATCGTTGTTTCCAGTCTGTCCCTGGGGATAAAGCGCGTTCACGTCTACTCCGCCGCGCAATTGTTGAATTGCAACTTGTAAAACGCAGTGCTCCTCCAAAGCGGCGTTTTTCTCGTTTTTTAGGTTCGTGTTATTACCCTTGAAAAGAACAAATTGGGCGTACAGACGGCTAAGGGCTTCCTCGACTCGGTCCAAGATGTACCCCTTTCCATTGTCTAGAAAGCTCTTCTCCCCCTCTGCAGAGCGCAAGACAAGCGGGAAATGCTCGCCATGTCTGTTGGCTGTCGTTGCTAACTCCAAACAGCGAATTTCTTCATGGAGGAAACGGATGATCCTTTCCATTTCCTCGATGCGCTGGATGTAGTTGTTGTACGGCCTGACGAGAGCGTGCGCCTGCATGTCTACGAACTGAACCACCGACAGCCGCCCTATGCGTTCCAGCATTTCGTGAGCAACAGGCAACGAAGAAGGGAGAACCATGGTCCCTCGGACCATTGGCTCGCT
>JRZD01000102.1:0-13892 GCA_000826945.1 Eimeria nieschulzi
CAGCCAGCAGCAGCATACAGCCAGCAAGGGCATGCAGACAGCAGCAGCATAGACACAGCGGCAGCAAAACATTTGGCAAGCAGCAGAGGCAAACAAAAGACGAGATTTCCGGCTGACCTCGTAGCTGCGAATTCTGTGTAAGGAAGAAGCCAACGCGGGCAGCGCAGCACGCAACAGCAGCTTTTGCTCGACTTGCAGCAGCGGCTGCTGTTGCTGCAGTTGCTGCTGCTGCTGCGGGGATGGTGGTGATTTGTAGCTTCTGTATCGCATAAAAGTTTTGAGAAGGGCAACGAGGTGCGGGGGCCGCAGCTCTTGCAGCCGCAGGCGAGCCATGCGCGCCAATGCTGCTGCTACAGTTGCTGTTTCCGCTTCGTCTGCTGCTGCAATTGTCTGCTCCCTTTGTGTCTTCTCTTGCTGGCTGCAGGCCCTCTGGTGCATGCAAACGATGCGGGAGGCAGCAGTCGCAGCAGCAGCAAGCAGCTGCGGCGGCAAATCCCTCCCCAGTGCGGCCAGCCGAGAAAAGACTTGTGCGTTGCTCAGACCCGGGGGGCCCCTCTGACGGCTGGGGGCCCCCCCATCGCAGCAACCCCTGAAGGGCCCCCTGATACATCCGGCAGCTGGCGACGCACCTAAAGGACGGGAAGCGACAGAGCTAGCTGCAGCAGCAGCACATGCCTCCTCATCTGCTTCTGCGTCTCTAAGGGCACGAATATGCTGCTGCTGCTGCTGCTGCTGCTGCTGCTGCTGCTGCTGCTGCTGCTGGGCTTCTATGCACTGCAGCAAACGACGGGCTCTAGCAGCAGCTAGAGCTTTTTTCCGACTCGCTGCTCTCTCATCTGTGTCTCTTGCTTCAGAGAGAGAGGGGCCCCCCGCATGGGGGCCCCCGTCAGACAGGGGGGGAGACTTGGGGGCCCTGGGCCGCATGCGGCAAACCCTTTTTGAATTTATAAGCCAAAAGGAAGCAGAGAAACACTCGTCTTCCCAAGGCACTACCTCAAAAGCACTGCTGCTGCTGCTGCTGCTGTCATGGTCTCCTATGCTGCTACGGGCTGAGGTGCTGCTGCATCGGAATGTGCTGCTGCTGCTGCTGCTCAGGTGAAGCAGAGGAGAAAGTTGTGGGCAGCTCTTCCGCACAGAGGGGCCCCCATGTGTGTATGGGGTCCCCAAAGGCGTCGCTGCCGACCTGGCGTGCAGAAAGACGCCCTGAGGAGGCCCCTGCCACCTGAGCAGCAGCTGGTCTATCTGAGCTCCCTGGAACCTCAGCTGATTCCTGCTGCTGCCTCTTTGGAAGCAGCAGGAGCCCCTTGAGGCCCCTGCTGCAGCAACAGCAGCAGGGAGGCGGGGGGCCGCCCTTGGTATGGGCCCCGTGGAGACGCGCATTGCAAGAGACACCTCAACGCCATCTCTGCTGGTGCTTCTGAAGGGACAGCATTCTGTGAGAAGCCCTCGGGGGCCCCTGCGTAAGAAACCCTTGAATATATAATAAAGACGAAGGCCTTTCAACAATAAGACAGGAGATCCAGCAGCAGCGAGCGACCTCTTGCTGCTGCTGCAGCTCCTACTCCTGCTGCTGGTGCTGCTGCCTATCGATATTGCCTGCCAGTTGAGGGGCCCCTCGATGCAATAGCAGCACAGATTTCGCGTGCCTTTCAACGCCAATTGGCACACAATAAGTTTATTTAGTAGCGAAAAGTGCGTGTTTTCAACTGTTTCTGTTTCTAGGCTCCGAACAGCAGCAAAAGAACAGTAGCAGCAGTCCCAGCTACTCGCTGTGGCTAAGCGGATGCTCCTTCTCCTGCTGTTTTTAGTAGTAACTGCACAGCTAGGTAAACCAAATGAAATTAAAAACAGCAAGATAAAGATTTAAACGAGCCCAAGTGTTTCTGTGCAATTTTTCTGCTGCTGCTTGGTGTGCAGCAGCAGCAGCACCACCAGCAAGCAGCAGGAGCAGCAACAGCCGCAGCACGAGCCTCAGGTGCATTTTCCTTAGGCCTTTAGAAGCAGAAGGAGAGCCTCCCGAATTTGTGCTGCTGCTGCTGCTACAGCAGCAGGGGCTTCATAGTTGTATTTATCGCGAGGCCCTTCGATGGTCATAGGGGCCCCTAGGCGGCTTGCAGGGAAGGGAAAGCAGCAGTGCCATTTGCGTCAACACAAGACAGGGGGCCCCTTGCGTCTCTGGGAGCCCTCTGCTGCTTCTACTGCTGCAGCTCTTGCTGCTGCTTCTGGAAACTGCCAGCTATCTGCAGCACGCCGACAGCCTCAGTGTATCTCCACCACTTGCAGAGGCTGGCACCGGACGACGTGCTTGTTTTGCGCGTTTCCTTTCAGTTTAGATTTTTTTCTTGGTGGAAATCCGGGCTCTTGTGCTTTAAAAGGGCCACGTTTGATGGGTCAGGCCCAGTTCGGGGTCCCCCAGGGGGTCCCCCATGACGAGGGAGGATCCACTGAGGCCTCTCTTGTTCTTAGGTTTGCAGATGCTCGAAGCGCAGCAGTAGCAGCAGCAGCAGCAGCAGCAGCAGCACAGGCCCGAATGTCGGAGCTGGCTTCCACGACTCCGAGGACAGCCGCAAGTGAAGCAGCAAGCTACGCGCCTACTGCTGCTGTCTCTGCTGCAGCAGAAGAAGCAGACCCTGCAGAATACAGGGCAGCAGGACAGACTGACGGAGAGCTTGAGGGCGGAGAGGGCCAGGGAGGGGAGATACACAGGGAGCTCACATGCTGTGTCTGCTTCGACTTGTTGCAAAAACCCGTTTTGCTGCAGTGCGGTAAGCAGCTGCCGCTTCTGCTGCTGTGATCGCTGCTGCTGCTGCTGGGACTGTTGCTGCTCTGACTGCTTTGACTGCTGCTGCCCTGATCGGTGTGACTGGTGGTGGTGGTGCTGCTCTGACTGCTGGTGCTGCTGCTGCTCTGACTACTGGTGCCGCTGCTGCTCTGACTGCTGGTGCTGCTGCTTCTCTGACTGCTGGTGCCGCTGCTGCTCTAACTGCTGGTTCTGGTGCTGGTGCTGTTGCTCTGACTGCTACTGCTCTGACTGATGTGACTGTTGGGGGTGGTAGTGCTGCTCTGACTGCTGTCGTTGCTGCTGCTCTGACTGCTGTTGGTCTGACTGTTCTGAGTGCTGTTGTTGCTCTGACTGCAGCTGTTTGGTAAGCTTGTTACGGCTGCATTTGTTGTGTTGGTTTTGTTTGTGCTTCAGGTCACGTCTTTTGTTTTTGGTGCGCTTATCGGTCGATGAATGCGTATGACGTCTCTTTGTGTCCTCTTTGCCGGGCCCCTTTCGACTGTCTGCCCCCCGTCTGCCGGCCTCTTTATCTGTACATTCTGAAGAGACACCCAGCAGCAGCAGCGAGGAGAGACAGGGAAATAGAAATCTTAGAGAGACAGAAGCGTCTCCGCAGCCCACCGCACCATGTAATAGCAAACGGGCCTCCAGGGGCAGCAACCGATTCCTTGCCTGTGAGCCGCACAGCCCTGCTGCTGCTGCTGCGGCAAGAGGCCCCCGACTTGCTGCCTGTACACCTGGCGGTGGACCTGCGAGTGGCTACTGCTGCCGGCCGAGCGGAGGAGCTGTGGGCTCGATCCCACAGAGGGGCCCCCCCCCTGGGCCCCTGCAGTTCCAACCCTGCAGGGGCCCCTGCTGCTGCTGCTGCTGCTGCTGCTGCAGGGGATGAGGACGAGGAGGGTCCCCCAAGCGAGACCGAAGAAGCGCCTCTTGGGGTAGGGCCCGTGTGGAGAAGGGGGCCCCCACTCCCAGGGCTGCAGAGACACATGGGAGACACCCCAGCAGCCCAAATGGACTTAGAGGATGAAGAGATCGCAGCTGTTGCTGCTTGGCCTGCAGAAGGCACTGCAGCTTCTCTTCCGCTGTTTCGTGTCTCCCTGGGGCAGCAGCAGCAGCAGCAGCCGCCGCCGCAGCAGCAGCAGCAGCAGCAGCGAATGAGCACGAATGATGCAGTTCTGGGAAGGGCGAGAGAGACTTCGGAGACACCGCAATCCGCCAACGAAGCTTCTGCTGCCGCAGCTGCTGCTACAGCAGAAGCAGAGGGCGGCCAGAGAGCCACGAGTGCGCCAGCGGATCCTGACGAGGTACTGTATGCACTTACATGAGGTGGATAGACACACCAATGCGATACAAGCGTTCCATTCAAGGGTTTAGACTGAGACATGCCACCCAGTGTATACTTCCGGGTGTTTGGCACGCAGGTCCCATCTTATGCGTGTATACAAGGTTTATTTGTTCAGTATAAAATGTTTTTGTGCTTGCGTGCATATAGGGGTACATAAATGCATGTGCGTTTATGTCTCTCTGCAAACGTTTGCACACGTCGATGTGCGTCGCGGCTTGTGAGTTGTCTCAGACTGTCGCCGGAGTGGTGGAGAGTTGGCTGCTGCCTGCTGATGATTTTGTTCACTACGGAGTGATCTGCCACATCTGTGGCAAGCTGCCCATCGTGGGACCCAGATTCAAGTGTATGGACTGCCTGGCTGTCGCCTCCCATTATGATGTATGTGGGGGATGCAGAGGAGCTGCTGCTGTGAAACCGGCACGGTTTGCATCTCAACATAAGTGAGCTGCTGCTGCTGCTGCTGCTGCTGTTGTTGTCACGCTACCCAACTTGGTCTGGAACACAAGCGATGGCTGCTGCCTGTGTTGCTGTTGCTGCGGCTTCGACGGTATGTGCCGCCACGGAGGTATAGCTCAGGTGCCTATTTGATTGCCAGTTTCTGTGTCGCTGGATCTGTTTATTTATATTTATGTTTACATATTTCTGTATATATATAGTGTATATATATATATATATCTAATATATATATATATTTCTATATTTCTATATTTATATATATATATATATATACTTATTTATTTATTTATGCTTACATATTTTTGTTTGTATATATTTATGTTTACATATTTGTGTTTGTATATATTTATATTTAGGCATTTGTGTGTATACCAATTTATTTTTATGTATTTCTGTACGTGCTGCTTCCCAGGCCACATCACCAGTTGTTGCTGATTGAACCCGAGAGGGCAGACTGGTGGATGCAGAGCCTAAACAGGATGAAGCAGCTTCACCCGGAGCTTTCTGTGTAAGAAGCAACTTGCGACTTATTTAACAAAATAAAGATTACACGATTACAGGTTTTTGCAAGGGGTGGCATTATGGCTCCTGCCTCATTTTTCCACTTCTCGGGAGCCTCCTCGTTTGTTTGCTTCTGGGATTGTTGCCTTTGTCAGCAATCAGATCCTTCAGTGGATTCTCATGCACTATCAGGATACAAACTCTCTAGAAGGGCAAACGATAGCCTCACTTGATGACTAGTGGACTAGCAGCAGCAGCCCGCAGCTTCTGCTGCTGCTGCACAAGCTTCTTTGGGCTCCGCATGCTGCTGCTTACCGAGGGGACAAAAGTAAGACAGGCAGAAAGTTGTGCTGCCACTGTTCATAACGGAAGGGACAACTGCAGCTGTCCCTTCCGCTCCTTAGGGGTAACTAACTGCAGCCCCTCTCGCAGCAGCAACGAGCGCCTCTGCTACTGTCTCCTCCCCCCCGTCTAGAGGACTGCTAAACACCTTCCGTTTCATTCTTCAGATAAACTTTCCCCTAGCCTTGTTGCTACTGTCTGTAGTTAGCTGTGCGGCTTAGATTGGGAAGCTTAGGGACGTCTATCTGTTGGTTAGGACAGTTCAGGGGTCTGAAGGGGCCTGTTAGGAAGTTAACTCGCGTTTAGCGGCTAGCTAAGGGAGTACGAAATGGCAGCTACGGCTTCCAGCGGCTTCCATTTCACCTCAAGCACAAAAAGGACATGAAATGTATGCAAAAAGATGTTAAAAACAACAAACTCTCTATGTAGATAACATACCGTGCTTCATCTTAGGAAGTCTGCGTTCTTATCTCGACCTGAGTGATGAGGAGGAGGCAAGAGGTTAAAAGCAATTATCTCCATAAGTTGATTGGAAGGAGCAGTGGCTGGAGAAAGAAAGACATTTGGGAAAGAAAGATATTTGGGCCCCAGGTTGGCTGCCCAATGTCATGGTCGAAGCCTTTGTTTTTTCCTAAGCGAGGTGCTCCTCGTTCGCAAACATTGCCCCTGTAAAATTAAATGCGGAATGTTCGTCGTAAACGACAAAACCCCTTTTAAAAACTAAATATCATATGCACAACTGGAGCAGTTAGTGCAGCTCCAGCTAGCAGAGTAGTGGGGAACACTTAGCATCCCAACGCACGTGTTTGAGGAGTGGGTAGGAAAGACAAGCGAGCAATTGTGACAGGAAGCGCTGCGCAGTAATTTTGGAGGTTGGCGGGCTGGTGTTGGTAATTGCATATGCCCTACGAGGTGCAGAGGATGAGACACACCGAAGAAAATCGCGAGGCACTCGCTTGGTCCATTTGCGCTTTGATCATGTGCAATTCGCGTAGCCTATATACTGATGAACCATCAGACTGGAAATGCCACCAGAGTATTAATATTAGCTCCTTAACGAAATTTAGGGAGCCTGCCACGTATCCGGGAACCCTGACCGAACGGAGGGTTGTGCAGGCTGCGGTAGAGCATACTGCGGAGAACACGGAAGCCCTGGAGATAAAGATTGTTACATCTCGAGGAAGAGGGAAACGGAAACGTCTCTACTTGAATGGCCGGAAAAACACAAGCCGCGCTGGCTTTCTGAGAAGCAAATGCGGGAAGCCCTACCACACGAAGAGCTGCTAGCTATTTTGGGGGCGTCAGCAGCTAACAGTGGCAGCACTGCAGCGTTAGAAGCCGGCGAAGACTCCCAAACTAATGACTATGCCAAGGTCCAAAAAGAAAAATACTTTTGCTTAATTAAGTTTTTAAATATCTCAATTTATAGTTATTATTTACTGTTTATTTCAAGTTGCATTGGCAACGAAATTAAAAGATTAACGTCACTGGGTCACCTGCTGTTCGTACTAGTGACCTTGGAGCCCGTGCACAGGGGACTCTGGGGGTTGTACCCAGGGATGTGGGGGCTGTGTGGCTGTTTCTGTATTTAACGCTTTTTTACTATAAATGAGAATCATTTTAATAAAACGGTTTGTAAAAGAAATGGCCCTTTTGGGATCACTGTGGAGTGGGGGCTAGGGTGCTAGGGCATCCGTGATTGCTCACAAAGTTCTCGGCAGCGCAAACCCCCAACAAAAATTCCCTTTTCAAGCAAAGTCAAAAGTTTTTAAATAAGAAAACTCACATGTATCGCCTCACAGGATGGGGTAGGAGTTGAGTGGGCCTCAGAACCGTCCTAACACCTGGTGCTGCTCTTGCGACCTTAAGCATTCAGCCTCTCAAGCGTGAGAACTGCTCACTGCTTCTCAAATTAATTAAAAAATCTTAAACAACTTAATCTATTTTGTATAACTGGGCGTATGCACCTCACCATACGTTCTCAGTAGGGTCTAATGCCGCCATTACACCCCCAATTCAGTCTCCACTAATGAGACCCAAGGTGCCCAAGACACGTGAAATAACAGCTAAAGGCAATATAAATCTTTTTCAAACTTTAAGTCAAAGTTTTCTGCCTGCCACCTACGGGCAGGTCCTCCATATGTGGCCTAAGAGGCCTTGAGCTTGTCTGGGGCCTTATCGTCGTAATGAGGGTCTCGGCCTTAACTCTCAATACTTAAGTCAAGTTTTTAATCATTCCCCAAGTGTCCCCTTAAATGGGGTTTTAAGTTTTTTGTTGTGCTACCTCCTTAATTGGGTAACAGCCGTTTGAAATAATGTTAGACTTAAGGTCAATTTAGGCGTAGATGAAGCTAAATAGAAATGAGCAGGGCACAGGCTGGGGCAATGGCTCAGCCGGAGCCGTGAGAGTTGTGAAGTTTACTACAAAACGGGAGACTTGCTTGGTCTCAACAACTTGTCGGAAGACCAATGGCTCATCCGCAACCGCCGAGGCGACGGAGCGGATAAACAGCAACCAGGCTCCTTAGACCCCCCCTAGCCCCGAACGTTCTCTTTTTGTGTATTTTTAGGGGTTTTGCGTCATGAAACAACGCGGGGCAAGAAAAACGCTTTTCTGGATAGTGGTATCAGCGCCAGTAGCTCAGAAGCGATAACAACGACGATGACATGGTGAAGTACCCTTTGTATGGACGCATGAGGACATGTCTGGCAATGGGGTAAGTGGGGCGTGCTAATGCGCATGGTCGGGATTGCAGTGTTTGTTTGTTCGTTTTCATAGAATTGTCTAAGTACTCTCCTAAGCTATCTACGAATAGAAGGGTTAAATGTATGTATGAGGAGCAGTACCCCAGCTTTTCTGATTGTTTGTTCGGATGGGTGTATGCCGAAGGTTCAGGCTAGCTGCGCCTTGGCCGTATCCCCTTACCGCTTGGCTGTGTCAGTTCAGCATGCCCTTGGAGAGGCAAGCGAGAGAAAGGAACACTGTTTAGCAAACGAACTATTCTTAAGTTATTGTTTCTTATTAGTAGTGATGGCCTTTAGGCAGAGGCCTAAGTGGGAGTGTTACAATTCCCTATCAGATTTGTGCACAGCACCGCTCCCAGATGTGTGGAGTGCGGTTTCTCCTTCTTGGTGGGACTGTTGCTGCAATAAAAAACAAAACCACTAATCTGTTTAGTAATAAATAAAAAGAAACAGCAAATAGCAAGGAAGCACTGCAAGGCTCCTCCTATGCTCGTGCTGCAATCCTTGTGGGAGGAGTGTAGGCAGCCCTGCTTTGTGCTTCTCGCCCGCAGGTGCAGCACTTAAACGGAACACGTGAAATAATACATAGAAAGTAAAATAAAAAATGAAAAAAAAAGAAATCAGGGCTTCTTGAGGTGTATCTGCAGCACTCGATGGATCACCTCGGCTGCCCTGTCCGACCGCCATTCCCCAGCTGTACGCGTGGCATATTCTTCGGGTAAACATCCTAAGTAAATGATTTATTTAGATATTTCAGAGATCAAATGATTAATCAACATACGAGCCACATTTAAGCAACTAGCTGCATCTCTGAAGCCTACTCCCTGAGTGCTCGAAATAAATTGGGCATTAACAGTTTGTCTTGCTCAGCGACTTTTAACCAGGATTTAGAAGTGGAATAGACAAATCTAATTCAAATAAAAAATCCAACAGTTTTAAATAAAAGGAGCAGTTTATCCATTCGGTAGTCACAGCCGCTGCGCTGCTCGCTCGCTGTTAGTTGTGGGGTGTGGGAAGAGGGGAGCCTAGCCATGTGGGGTTGCTCGTTTAGTTATTTCTTTAGTTCCTTCTGTCTGATATTTGTCCTTTTTTGCAAATGGAGGCGGGGGGCTGATTTATCTGTTCGGTACCAGAGGCAACCTCAGGTACTGCCTCTTTGCTGCTGCTCTGGGGTGTCTCGCCAGCTACCTCTAGCGCTTTTGCTTCTCCGGCTCAGTTTACCCGTCGCATATGATCACTATACCGTAACTACAATGTCATTGCTTCTATGGTGCCAGCATTCCGGCTCGCCTGTGCGTGAGTGCAGCTGCGGCCCTGCAGCACCTCTGTGGGAACAGAGACAGCGGCGTCAGCGCTAGCAGTAGTACAAGCCAAGACTGCATGTAAGGGGCATTAGTCCCAACGTGGCTCCTTAAGTAGGAGGCCGGGGCCCATCTCTTGTGCTCCCCAATCTGCAGAAGACAATCTGTGAAACAGCAGCAGTTGTTGCTGCTGGTAAACTTACAAATAGCTGTTGCTGCTACCCTGCATGTGCAGCTGCAGCAGCACGAGAGGGAACTACGTATGCCACATTTAGAGGACATCTCTCAACAGTAGAGTCACTGCATAGCCAGTCCTGCCTCAGTGGGTGCGAATACACTAGGAACACACAACGGTACCACTGAAACTTCAGCTGCAGCGCCAGCAGCCTGCAAAATGCCCAGAGGGAGGCATTGGACCCGCAGCCCCGGGAGGCCCTCACAGCCTCTGCACAGCCCATCATCAGCTGGGGGAATGCATGCAGCAGCAGCGCTCCCTTCGCGTCCTGCTGCCCGTCTGAGGCTTCCTGCCAGTGAACCTGCGAATACAGCAGCGCAAACAACGGCAGCAAATGCTGCCGCGGAGATCACGAGTTCTACAGTGTCTAGGCACTCCTCACTAGTGCCCATCCTCGGTCGAGGGACAGATATGGATGGAGAAGCAGCAGCTGCTGCAGCAGCAGCGCTGCACGACATGCTGGCGTTTCCCCTGGGAAGTACCCCCACGGTGGGGCATCCAGCAGCTTGCTGCATCGGCGGCAGCACAAGCAGCCTTGCTGCAGCACCAAGGGCTTATCTGCCCTCCAAGAATACACAGAATCCCGATCGGGAGCAGCAGCAGCAACAACAGCAGCAACAGCCGCAGGAGCAGGAGCAGCACTACAACAGATCGCAGCTCACACCATATGCGCTGGAGTGGCTTGCAGATTTCCACCTGTCTCCTCACGGTGTCTGTGCATCCCTGCGGCTGCTGCAGGGAATGTGCAGCAAGGCGGGCGCCGCTGTTGCTGTGCTGCTGTCTGCTGCTGCTGCAGATACACCCCAGCAGCACCAGCGTAGCCTTCAGGTGCTAGCAGAGGTGCTCTCCTCGTCTGCGTGTCTCTTCGCTGTACAGACACTGCGCCGCTGCATCATGCGACCTAATGCAGTCCACTGTATCTCCAGCAGCAGCAGCAACAGCAGCAGCAGCAGGAGCAGCAGCTGCAGTACAAAATGCAGCGCCGATTGTGCTACTGCTCGTTGTGCAGCGGCAGCAGCAGCAGCGGCGTTGCGTGATGCAGCAGCAGCAGCAGGAGCAGCAGCAGCGCTGGAAAACAATATGCAGCAGAAATTTTGCATTTGGGTGTCTAGGGAACAGTTGCTGCTGCCAGTGGCGCGCTTCCTCTTGCTGCTGCTGCTGTCCCTCTCCATACCCGAGCTGGACATACAGCCGGGGATAAAGCCCTTTAGGAACGAAGTGGCACGCACTTCATGTCTGCTGCTGCTGCTGCTGCACAGCAGCAACGGCAGCAGCGACTGCTGGCTAGAGCACTGTGCTGCAGCAGCAGCTGCCTCTCTAGAGCCGAGCCGTTTCATTTCAGCGGCAGCACAAGCGAAGAGATTTGATTTGCTGCTGCCTGCTGGCCAGCTTGCTGCTGTTGCCTCCCTTGCGAGATACTGCAGCAGCAGCACGCCTGAGGGGGAAGCAGAAGCAGCAGCAGCAGTTCCTACTTGGGTAGAGGCAGCAGGAAAAGCCGCACTGGAGACACTTACTGCATGCGCAGACTGCGTGCATCAGCAGCAAGGCTTTCTCTTTCCCCTCCCTCTTAGGGAGCAGCGGCAGCTGCCTGTCTCCAGAGCACAGCAGCTAGATGGAGTGTGTCTCTCCCGTCTCTTTGTTGCAGCAGCAGACCCAATGGTGCTGCAGCCGCTGCTGGGTGCAGCAAGCCGGTTTATTGCTGCCTCTGCTGCAGCAATCTCCGCATCGCAGCAGCAGCAGCTGCAGCATCAGCAGCAGGATCAGCAGCTGCCACAGCAGCTGCAGGATCAGCAGCTGCCACAGCAGCTGCAGCAAGACGCGGTGGGCTTGCAGCAGGTAGCTGCTGCTGCACCAAAACTCCTCGGGGTGCTGCAGTGCGTGGGGCATTGGCTGCGAGCCGCTGCAGGAGACGGTCTGCTGCTGCCAGCCTTGCTGCTGCTTGAAGCTTGTCTCCTTCCGTCCCTCTTTGAGTTGCTGAGGAGCTGCTGCTGCTTCGAGCGCCTCCTCGGCTGCGGGAAGCCAGCAGAAGCAGCAGCAACAGCAGCAACAGCAACAGCAGGTGCGTTAGAAGGCGTGCGAGCTGCAGCTAAGGATGCAGTAACAGAGATTGCTCAGGCAGCGACAGAAGCACTTCAGGATTCTGTCTTTTTGCTAGCAGCACGCAACCTTCCTTCAGAGACAGGTCTCAGCTGCAGCACCAAGAAGACGAGGGGTTCCCGGAAACCGCAGCAGCAACTGCAGCAGCAGCAACTGCAGCAGCAGAAAATGCTGCAGCAGCAAATGCCAGAGTTTGGGGGAGACAGAAAGTGCCGCGGGTCGATGGAGCAGCTGCAGCAGCAAGAAGGGCAGAGACACTCTCTCTGTGTGTTGGAGCGACTGCTGCTATTTGCCCATATCTGCTCAGCTTTGCACGTGGGGCTTTTGGGCAGCGGCAGCAGCAGCGGATACAATCGAGCAGAAGCAGGACAAGCAGCAGCAGCAGGGGATGCGAGGCTGTCAGCAGAAGCACAAGCATCGCGTGCATTAGGAGCAGTTATCTCTGCTTTTGCTGTTGAGTTTTGTGTGTGTCTAGCCTTGCTAGAGGCAGAGGCAGCAGCAAGTCTTTCCCCCGTTTCATTTCTCAAGGTTTGCTGCAGTCTCTGCAGCGACGTACTGGGCCCGCCCTTGATAGCAGCAACAGCAGTAGCAGGAGACAGCGTATCGAGACACTGTAGCCAACAGCAGCAGCGGGGGGCTCATCCGGGAGGCCGGCAGCAGCACCTGCGGCTAACAGAGCGTCTGCTGCAGCGTGAGCAGCAGGTTGCGGCTCTTTCTGCCTTTGGAGCAAGCCAGCAGGAAAGCATTTGTGCTGCCCTGAGGTCGGGGGCTGTGCTGCTGCAGCAGTGGCTGTGCTGCAATGCATGGGAAGACAAGGACAAGTACTGGCCTGCCATTGAAGCAGCCGAACGCATGGCTGCTGCTGTATGTACACTGCAGCGCTCCCTCCGTCTGCGTCTGAGCTGCAGCAGGAGCAGCACAGCAGCAGCAGGGGCTTTAGAGGGAGGGATACAGCAGCTGCAGCAGCCGGAGTTTGCTGCGGTAGCAGCGGCACTAGATAAAAGTGCTAGCAGCTGGTTGCGAACCTACGCAATGAGGCTTGTCGACGTCTCTGCCTTGCGCCTTGAGGCACAAGACAGCAGCAGCCCAAAAGCCGCCATCGAGACAGATTCCGATTTCTTTTTGACCCTCAGATCCACCATCAGAGGGGCCTTACGGTGCGTTCGCGGGTGTCTCCGGTCTCCCTGTCTCTGTCTCTCAACGGTATCTCCTCTCTACCTGTCTCTGCGTGCATGTGATGCGTTTCTCTGTTGGCCTTCTCAATGGACCTGCCTCCCGCGTGCTCCTAGAATGTATGCTCCTGGTTGCTGCTGTGTCTCTTCTTGCTTTTCGTGTCGCTGTCTCCTCATGCTCCCCTGCGTCAGCTGCTTTGCTGCACTGTCTCTTTTCCTGCGTTGCGTGTTGCTACGGATGCGCAGTAACCTTTTCTCTCCTAGCGGGCAGAGTGTCTATACACTTCATGGGGGTCTTCTGCCAGACCTGATACGCAGGGCCTTGGCTTTGCTGCGTGAGTGGCCCCCAGCGGTGGCTTCGCAGCAGCAGCAGCAGCGGTGGGTAGCCTTTGAGTCGATACTTCATGCGATCTCTGCAGTTGGCCATGCCGCAGATTGGCGTTGCACTGCCTCCTTGCAACAGTTGTTGCTGGGCCTGTTGTCTCCCATTTCTGGTATGCAGCCCGCTGCAGCAGCAGAGGCCCCAGCCCAACTAGTGCCCCCAGGCGCAGCCATTGCTATCTCCTTTCCACTCCCTTGGGTGTTGAGCGCCCATCGTGTGCTGCTGGGTTCGACGCTGCAGCTGCTGGGGGCGTTAGATTGGTGGCTTCAGGAGCAGCCTGGTTTACTGCCTTCTGTGCTGTTGCTCCTGCAGCAGGCTGCGCTCGTCCCGCAGTGTCTAGGCAGCTATTCTCTGTCTTCTAAAGAGGACCATTTGGCTTGCGTGTCGTTACTTAAGCTGTGCTGTATATCCGATGCTCCTGGTGTTTGTTGTTATTCCCAGCCGCCGCATTCTTCTATTTCCACGCTAGGTTTCTGCCAGCTGGCGATGCATCTTGTAGAGGACATGGCCAGCATCGCTAGCAGCAGCAGCAGC
>JRZD01000103.1:5856-16880 GCA_000826945.1 Eimeria nieschulzi
ATAGCCAGCTGGATGTCTGAGGGGTGTCTCGCTCGTCCGCCGTCCGCAGGGTCACGTCCGGTTGAAATAAGGGACAACCGAAACGGAACGAAACAGAAGCAAACACACGTTTTTCACTATTTGCTGCAGCCTTTTGTTTGAGGTGTTTGACCGAGAAAATTAACTTATTTTATTCCGCTCTTGAGTCCTCCCTACAAGGTCTCCATCATTCCTTCAAGACGCAGTGTTTGTCTGCTTGTCATCACTTAACGCTGGTTGGATTACTGCAGCAAATAATTTCCTTATAAGACGGTTAAGCCTGTCTGTAGGTGAGGAGCAGTAGCCCTGCTGCTCGATTCCTCCACTGCGCAGGATGTATCTGAGCGGGGCACGCATTCCCCTTGGCTGTGCTGAGCCCGCCGTGGCCTCAGAAAGGCAAGCCCACAAACATTTACTTACTTGCGAGTTATCTATTTTAAAGGGCTTTTGTGTTGGAACTTGTGCTGTTTAGGCCGAGGCCTCAGCACCACTCTAACACTTCTAGTGGTCTGTCTGGCAGACTACTCCACAGGCTGTTTGCAGAAAGGTAGCGAAGAAGCTTTCATGGAAAAGAATTCCTTTTTTAGGTTTTTGTGTTATTTTCAAAAATATCGAGAAATGCATTATGCTAAAGCATTGGAGGGCAGGTCGGTTGCCACAGGAACGTCGCAGAGCAGCAAGGGTGTCTGTACACCCCAGTTTCGTCCGCAAACAGCGCAGGGCTCACAAAGAAAAATAACTCTCATTTTCTAACTAAAAACAAATAAACTAAATAAAAGATCCTTTCAGAAGTTTGCTATCTTTTTTATTGGGGTTTCAGGGCGCAGCTCTTTGCATCTTATGTGGGGTTTTGTGTGACCTCCTGGTGGTCAATGCGGCCCTAGAATTTTTATCTGCGAAATGGGAAGATAAATAACAACGTAAAATTAAAGGTTTTAAATTATTTAATTGATTTAAAAGGAAGCTGCGGAATTTCTTGCAGCGCTTTTCTTTTAAATTAACAACTTGTTGCCTGAGCCTATCGATAGGGAGACAGCGAGACAGCAGGTAATAGTCAGACCGTTTCTGTCTATTTCATTGATTTTCGGTGTTTACACAAAAACAACTAAATTTTACATAAGCCCTTCTTTTTTTCTTTTTCCCTCCCTCTGCCTCTCCCAGCAAGCGGCTCTCTCACGCTTTTCTTTGCCTCACAAATTCTTTGCGTCTGCAGCGCTTTGTGCTGTTCGGGGAACTCCCAGAGGCCCCAGCGACGTTTAGCTGGAGTGCGGGATTGGAGAAGAAAAGCCAGAATCTTGTTGTTTTTCAGGTGTCTCTACAGTTATCAAAAACACACAACTTCTCCCTACGTGCTAGCAAGCAGGTGCGACTTTGCGTGCCAATATATTTCTCTTCCTTCCCCCCGATGGGCTCTGCAACACCAAAGAAAGAAAGTTTGATTTAAGGCGATATTTTTTGTTTTGCTGCTTCTTCAGCTGTACAGACAGCCCGGCGGCATCCCCAGCAGCAGCAAAACCCCCAAGGAGGCCCCAGGGAAGTATGATTGTCGCTCCTCCCTATATCCCTAAACCCTAAAAAAACTCGAATGACAGCAGAGACACTCTGCGGGGCTCATTGCCTCCACAGCCCGTGCGTTGCCAGAGGAGACAGCAGCGAAGGAGACAGCAAAGAAGCTCAACAGAAAAATGCCGCTAGCCCGCGCAGCAGCTGGAGACGACAAGCCTGCTGCCCACTTAAACAAGACCGACAGGAGGCTCCTTTCGGGGGGCTTCCGGGCTAAGGGGCCCCCGTCCTCCTCCCGCCGCGGCAAGCACTTCTTTCCGCCGTTCCTAAGCAACCGAAAGAGCAGCCGCAGCAGCAGCAAAAGCAGCTGCAGCAGCGGGGCAGGAAACACTCCTGCTGCTGCTGCTGTCCCCTCTAAGCGGATTTCTCGCGCGCGCCGCAGCAAGACCGATACGTTGTGTCTCTCTTTCCATGGCTCTCGGATTTTGTCCTACGAGGATGAAGACGGTGCTCCTGGGGGCCCCCAGAGCCTGGGGGCCCCCAAGGAGAGGCCCCCCACAGCAGACAGTCTGCTGGCGCTGGGTGCAGCTATATGTCAGAGGCGGAAGGCGTATCACTTCTCTCTGCCGTGTCCCCCTAGGGGGGCCCCCCTGCTGCAGGGGGCCTCCGGCGACGACTCCCCAGAGAGTCTCTCTAGGTTTACAGGAGACAGGCAGCGACACAGAAAACCTCTTTCTTGGCTAAAGAGAGCTTTTCGCGTTGCGACGTCCAGACGCAAGGCCAAAGGGGGGCCCCCTGCGGGGTTGCCGGGGCCCATGGCAGACCTCAACTTCCCTGCTGTACCTGGGGAAGGGGGGGGGGCCTATGGAAGCCCCATCAGCAACAGCAGCAACAACCCACACCAGCGAGACCCCTCGTCTGCTGCGACGGCACCCAGCTCGACGGATTTAAGAGAACCTTTGGGGTGTACAGACAGCCCAGCGGCTCTGAGCGATGTGGCGTTTGAAAGGGGGCCCCAGGGGGGCCCCCCTCTGCTGGCAAACTGGGAGGGCGCTGAAGGGGCCCTTGGGACATTTTCATCGCCAAATGAAAAACAGCAATCGTTGAATAAACTGCACCCTGCTGCTTGGGGGCCCCAGCTGCTTTCGCTTGAGGGACGTAAGGAAGTTGGGGTGTACAGACGCTGCCGTTGCCGTCGCTGCGGGCCTGAAAGGAAAAAAGATATTACTTATATTTCACATGGAGTCTACACAAGCAAAGTACTTCAGCTGCCTTAGCAGGAAAAGAAACAAAAATAGTAAATAAAAGCTTTTGAAATAAACGCTATGGACGCAACGGCGAACCGGCAGAGGCCGGGTGTAGGAGGTATGTACGTACACCCCAAAGCCTCCGCATAGAACAAACAATTCTAAAACGTACCGAATTCACTTCTTGCTGGCGGCGGTTGAATGCCTAAAACGTAAGTTGCAAGGGCGCGGCTTTTGACGTGATAGAAAAAGTCCCCTTTTGTCTCCTCTTGTTCCGAGGGGAGAGACAGATGTTCATTTGCCTCGGTGGTTTTTGTTGTTGTACGTATTTCTGCCTTTCTTTCCCAGGGGTGTATCCTCTTCTCCGCGTGGAGACGGCGAAAAGAATCAAACTCTAATCGACTTCTACTTTTACTAAATGGGGGAGCTGGAAGTCCCACTTGGGCGTGCATACGCAAAAAAGGCTCTATGGAGGAAAAGGGAGAAGAGGAAGGGGCCCCGAGGCAGCCGGCCATCGTCGAGCGGCATGACGAAACTCGCAGGCTGTTGAGACAGCGGAGAAGAGAGAGGCTTTGTTGGCTTTGAAAGAGGATTTAAATAACCGCAAGAGGAAACATGGAAAAGGAAGGGGATGTATGGCGACGATGGACGGGATCGGCTGCTACTGCTACAGAAAAATGCTGCACACCAAAGGGCGCAAGCTGAAAAAAAAGAAAACACCGAAAATTGAAATATTTTGACACGCTTAATGCCGTTTGGATTGGCGCTTATATCTCGCCATTTTCATCCCACAGACGCATAACTTGGGAAAGCAAAGAAAATGTGCGCTTCAGCGGTCAAATAAACATATTTTCTGTGCTCCCAAATACGAAATTAAAACGTGGGAAACAGAATGCACGGTGTTGAGGTGTATGTACAGCTCTTGACTCCGGCGCAGCCGACAAGCAAAAATTCAAGCCCCATTGAAAGATTCAATGAATCTACACGAAGAAGAGGTTAAATATTCATTTACCTTGAGTTAAATATTCTTGAAAATGCAAATTAAATGAGAAAATAATGCCGCACTGAGGCCAATCTTTCATTCCAACAACGTCATCATCCTGTGGCATCGCTTGACGGTTGTGAAAAGCGTTAAGAGCAGAATTTCTGATCGGCTAAAAGCTTTTCGGAAGAAACGGAATTAATTAAAATACAAATTGAAATTAAAATTAAAAAAGATGCTTTTCGAACGATCAAAGCAATGGTACTTTTGGCTTTTCACTGCATCTCGTGCAAAAGCACAAAATTTCTTTTTGAGGCCCCCTCGGCATGCGGCCTCCCTAGAAACCAACTTTCAATTATACTTGTATTTATTTGTGTATTTCCAATACTTATACAGAAATAAAAATTGATTTGATTCGCTTGTCTTGTGCTTTTTAATCTCTGGAAAATCCATAAAGACGATATAAAATAGACACATATCTATTCCCTCCTGAACAGTTTCTAATGCTCGTTTATAAATATCAAATGTATTAACACAAAATAAACTTTAAAGTAATTTATTTTTAAGGAGGTCTCTTCTCCGCTTTCCCTCTCTGAGACTATTCCCTCTCAGCAGAGAGAAACAACAAGAGAAAAAGAGAAAGCAAAAGTGCAGCTGCTCCGCAGCTCGGACACCCCAGCATCCCACCACACAATCCGAAAAGCCGATCAACTCTGTCGTCATTTCTGGTCTCCTGCGATTCCAAATTAATAATAATAACTTCTATTAAGGGCCCAACAAAAAAAATTAACAACTGAAGGCCCTAAAGTGTCTCGAGCAAAATTTCCGAAGCCGAACGAATAATGCATGCAGAGTCGAAATTTCAGGCAGAAATCAATTTGAGGCCAAGTGCTTTTTCATTCCAAAAGTTTGTAATTTTGTAGCGTTTCTGAGAAGGTGGAAAATAGACTTCGTCTGCCCTGCTTAAATATTCTGTTTCGACGAGTGAGAGAAGAAAAATGCCCTCCTGTGTCCCATTTGAGACGTACCGACACTTCGGAGTCCCGATAACTTCCAGTTGCACGGCAGCTCTCATCAGATTTCAGATATTTTCCATTTCGTAGTGTTCTTTTTAGAAAAAAGAAGTCTGTGGTTAGGATAATGAGCGAATTATTGGATTATTATAAATAGCAAAGGTAGTTAGATTTGTTATATTAAGGTGAAAAATAGCTCGTAAAGCAAAGGTTCGGAATCAAAAAAGCCGGTTTCATCCCAGCAGCGCCAAAAGCTGCATCTCAAGGAAAGCATTTGCGTTGTTAGTGGAATAAACCTTGAGATTAAGCCAGCAGCCTGTCTGCCTGCTGAACAACACCCCAGTGTAGCTATAGTCCAAAGAAGTCTTTGTCAATTGCAGCTACAGGAATAGCTCCAGTAGATTCAATACTTGAGACGCTCCTGACAGATAACGGTGGCTTTTCTGGGTCTTCCTTAAAAGGCACAGCGTGCGACGTTTCGATTGGCTCCCTTGGTGGCTCCGGCCTACTTTCTTGCATTCCAGGCGGAACCGGAACGACAATACCTCCCTCAAGAGACTCGTCTTGTATTGGTTTGTCAATATGTTCTTCTGGGGCTTTTGGCTCCGCAAGATCTTTTGCTTCCGTCCTATGGGACGGCTTGCTGCTCTCGGCCCCGGCAGCTGCAGCTGCAGATGCTGCATCCACTGCGGCAGTTTGGCTAATTTGATTCGATTTGTCGCTTTCTTCATGAGGAGCAACATTTGCACTTGCGTCCGCCGCGTCCAGCTCGGGAACCGGAGACGGAGAGCCCACAGCGAAAGTTTGCCCCGCTGGTTTTGCCTCGGCAGTTGCGCCTGCAGCGCTGGTGGCTTCAGATGCATCCGCTTTACTTATATAGATTCGCATCGGTGGTGCGCCTTCTTGAGGTGTCCCTTCTATTGAACTAGATGGCACCTCGGGGAGTTCACTGCCTTCATCGGAAAAACATCATAAGCGACATGCAACAATTCACATTAGCATGCTATTCGAACTGAGGGGAGGAGTAAAAAAACTAGTATTCTTTTTCTTCCCCTTTCAGAGATATCAGCTACAAAAGCCGGAAATAACCTGGAAATGAAAACGTACCTTTGATCTCGAGTTGATGTCTAATTTTTGCCAAACGAGAACACTTGCATTTGCACCTGCGGCGGATATTCACAGCAGGTGTCCGTACATTCGAAATGAAAGCCTTCAAAAAAAGAAAAAAATGCGTCATTCCTCATGCTAATTATCGTTTTTATGGTGCGAATACTCGCATTGCCAAGTCAAATCATAAACTTTTTTTTAAATGCTCCACTTACTTTGTACAGACTCTACTTGGGGCGGCGGTGAGCCCGTCCTCCCTAGTAAGCATCGAAACATCCAGCTGATGAAATTTGCCCTGCATTTCAACGCAAGCTTTGTCGCATTATATCTGTGGTGTACTTTGAAAAAAAAGATAAGGAAAATGAAAAAAATATTAATAAAAAACAGAGAAATACTAATAGGAAACAAGGAAAAAAAAATACTACTAAGAAACAAGAAGAGATATTAATAAGAAACAAAGAGAAAAAATTATTACTAAGAAATAAGAAAAAATATTAACAAGAACCAAGGAGAAAAATAGCAATAAATGGTATTTCTATGCTAACCTTCATTGTTGCCTCGATATCTAGCACAGAATGAGGGAAAACAATCAACTCCTCCGTCTTTCCCAATTCCTCCCACCGATTGCAATTGTTATTCAAATTGTCGAGAGCGTTTATGCTGCAGCAAAAAAAACAATAATGGGTAAGGAGCATACAGACCTTTGGCCAGGAGAATAAATACAGCGACATTAGCAATATTCGAGGCTAGGTGGCTCCTCTGCCACATTTTGTAGAAGCGGCACGCCAGGGTTCGAACCCGGAACTTTCTGCCTCCAAATACCACCCCTGCACTCATTTGAATCTCTATATAAAGTGTGTTTCAACGAAATAATAATAACAAAACTCACAGTGTTTTCTTTTGTTTGTCGATTATGTCCAATTCGACGAAAAGGGGCTGCACAACATGGCGGAGAAATCCAAGCTGACTTTTTGCCAATTGAGAATGCGTTTCCCGATCACACAGAGGAGAAAGTGTTCGTCCTAAACGTGACTCTTCATCCCCCTGAAAATAAAATTCTGTTGTCGCCAGGCCAGTCCACTCGAAATGTTGCTCCCAGCTTAAAGCACCGTGGCCGATGTCTGATGCTCGAATGCAAAGCTCTGCTACCAGCCTGGAAACAAAGAGGAAAAACAATCTCAAACTGAAATGACCAAAACTTTGCTGGTAGACTTATTTGAATAAATGAACAAATCTGATGGCGAATTTTCAATTCACTTTTAGGCATTATTGCGAAGATCAGCCAGCATGCGTGTTAACACGATTGCCAACAAAAGAATATCCAAGTGATATTGTCAACAAACATATTCATTCATAGATACACAATAAACACTGCCAACAAACATACCCAATACACATTGTGAACAAACACACCTTTACGAAGCCCCGCATTGAAGCGGTACCTCCCTGTATACCTGAGCTGCAATTCTGCACGATGAGTTTGTCACTACTCTAAAATTACGAATTTCCATCATAATCCTTCATCAATAAATTCGGCTTACCAACGATCATCATCATTTTTCTTAAAGTTGAATTGGTCTGTCCCTCTAATCGTCCGAAATCGATTCAAAAATTCGAAATGTGTTCGCATGTCTGTGGCTAAGATCAATTCGATTATCTTGGAACGCACTTCCCGAATTTCCTGGAAAAATGCAATTTATTTCAATAATCAAATAGGAAGATCTAAAAGGAAAGATGGTTTAGTCTTCATGAATACACATTTGGTATATCAATTATTTTGTACTTTAAATTTAGTAAAAGAAATTTTAAACTTTTCATATTTCAATCAGCCACTTACTGCATCCGATAAAAATGCAAAAACGTTGCAGCATTCATCTTCAAGCACTCGGAAAGTCAAGGAACAGTGGAAATTCTCAAGTACAGATGAGTCATTAAACACGATGCTCTGCGCTCACAATCACCAAAGAAGGGAAACACCAAACACCCAGCCAATGAAATCCTGGCAAACTTTTGTTAGCTGCTCTTGAGTGAGCCAATTTATCAAATGATATTTCAATTCTGCTTTTGAAATAATGAAAATACCGGTGGGTTTCTTCTGCACTTTGCGTGAATGAGAAATATTAAATTGCGTACCAGAGGCGACATCTCGGACACGAAGAAATTGTTATTTCGACCGGGATGGCCAACATCATGGCATAAGCCGGCGACGACACAAGATCCTATACCGAGTGCGTTCATCCTGAAACGCACAACATCAAAATAAAAGTTCCATTTGCAGAAATACGAATTACAAATCAATCCTTCCGACGCTCTTAACGAACGACTGTCCTCTTTTTTCTTTATCTACCAAACAAGCTGCATTTTTAATTGCTTTCAACTTCTGTCGCAAATGGAAAAGATAAGGAAACAATCCTGTCTTGTTGAATACGACTAAAACAATTAAATAATTTCAGAGCACTGACTCTCTAAAGATACCAAGGGTTCGGCAGAGCAGACACATGGTGTGAGCCACCTGAACGAAACACGCAAAAATTACTTCAGCTTTATAACCTGTCAACATACAGCACTAGCACTTTCCTGCAAACAAAAAGAACGAGGACAGAGTTCCAAGACGCACGCTAAGAAATAACTTTTTCACAGATTTAAAAATTACCCTTTGAAATGTTCCTGACAATGCAGCTCACCAACACTAGCCAATCCGGAATCATAGAATTACAAAAAGTAAAATTAAAAATAAAATTAAAACGTACCAGTGTTCCGTGCTTGGAGTTGTGATAAGGTTGTTTTTGGTATAATCCGTCTATTCTTATCAAGAAATTCCGAAGGACTGCGTCGTCGCAGCCCCAATCCGCGGCAACGCGACTGAGGAGGGCGATGCCCGCGTCAAGTAAAACGCTGGAATTTCCGTCTCCATAAGAACGTTCAAACTATTCACAAGTCAGCAAAATAAATGAATACACCCGAGAAACTACACCTAATGCCAACTACGAAGATCTTGTGGGAAGTGGACTTCTCGTTTGCCCTACACTTTACTTTTAACAAGAAAGCCCAACACAACTAAAGTAGTGCATTCGGTGATAAACATTTAATGGAAGCCTCAGTGTACATACATCCCATCGTTCATACTTTCAAAAAAACACAAATTTTCATGAACATTATGATTTGCCACTGTAATATATCAACCACCCTCCAATTTGAATTACGGAATATGAAGAAAGCATTCATTAAAAGTGTGTTTTGCATCATCAGCGTGATCCGTACCTCAAGAGGATCGAAGCTAAGATCCAAGCCAATTACTGGAAGTAGCAGCGCCGACTGAGCAAAGACAGTCCATAAAAAATAAATGAAGAAACTTGAAAATTCACGCGTCCCGCCAATGCTCAGTCTTGTTTATAAGATCCGGCAGTTGAGAAAAAATTCCGAACGTGTTTTGGCAGTAAGTGTGAATGCTTTTGAGCGGCACAGCTGAAAGCTAGAACAAAGAAACCGTTCGGAAAATAAGGAAGAAGCGGCTGTACATTAGGCAGGCGAGAGCGTCAATGCCTGCTAATTAAATCAACGGTTTCAGAATGCCATGACCCCTTTTGCGAAATAACAGAAAAAATATTCGGCACTTGCAGCAAATCTTGAATGGCGTCTTACATGCTCCGCCTCGACATCCCCTGCGCCGCATATCGCCGGTTTTACTAGTGACTGAAAATACGACTGGGCTAAAATGCATAGCACAGCTGGCCTCGCGAGAGCAAAGGGGATGCCCAGTGCAAAAAGAGTCTTTTCTAACTACAGAAGCCAAAATCAATCATGAGAAAAGTAACCCTGGAAAGCTGCACGTACGATACGAGCCTGGAGCTAGCCTGTCGCCTGAGAGTTCTAGACGCAAAGGTCTTCCAGGATTGCTGGATAAAGCACTCTCAGCATTCAAAAGGTTTGCCTCCTCGGCGTTACCAAGGTCGAACGCTTTGATGAAGTTCTGTTCACAAATGCGCGGTGGAATCCCTACGGTGTAAGTTTCCAGCGTAAGTACACCTAGCCTACTGCGTGATCGGGTGGTCTGTTGGGCTGGTCAGAAGAGTTTCTTTTGAAAACTCACCTCGTCTTTTAAGTCTTCATTCACATTGGTAAGATACAGATTTTTACACGTTGCAAAAACAAACAAACATTCCTGAATCAGAGTGAGCGCGTTGGCTAAGCCTGCGGCAACGTCGAAGTTGCCAGATCCCTTTTTCAAGTTCGCCAGAATTCCTCCAATCTGCATCGTACATTTCCATCATAAAATGTAGACATAAATAGAATCTTCTATATTGGGGAACTTTCTTATCTAGGTAGCCATGAGAAAGCTGAAAATGCACCTGCTAGCCATCAAAAAGGACTTAAAATAACACGAGAAGGTGTTTCTATTTCAGATTAAAGCATTAAAATCAGGATCACCTGGCTGCAGTTGGAACGAATGTCATCAAGGGCGCTGCTGCTTCCCGCCATTTTCATCGCTTTCTTTCGGGTTTCCAAAAGCTTAGCAACGTTCCGTTTCAATGACTATCCATCAACACAAAAAGCCACAACCTTCATTCAATAAACCCCTTTAAAGTTTCCGTTAAAAGTACGATTTTAAAAACGTTTTCACGGTGCAACTGGCGAAGATCTGAACGGCTTTCAAGCTGGAATCCGAAACTTACCAGCCACTCAAAAAAAAGGCCCCGTCTGCACAATTCTACCGGATATTTTCCCGTCAAACCCGCGAAGGAAATGCTAATTAGAGCAACAATTCTAGCCGTGCTGCAAACATAATCAAGAAAAAAGTTTACAAAAACAACTGAGTGGCACTGCTGGAGGAGAATGAGGATAAACCGATATTCACCATTAATATAAACTTTAAGTATTGAACTGCTTTTGGCTCTCAACGCAGCGCGAAGGCTGCCCTCGAAAGCAAAACTCTACTGCATGCGAAAGATGAAAAGCTGCATAAATTGATGGTTTAATTGAATTGTTAAGATTTTCTTGTTTAGAGT
This sequence comes from Eimeria nieschulzi, assembly GCA_000826945.1. NCBI lineage: Eukaryota > Apicomplexa > Conoidasida > Eucoccidiorida > Eimeriidae > Eimeria > Eimeria nieschulzi. The sequence goes on from JRZD01000103.1 coordinate 16,733, forward strand.
ATTCAGCTTGCTCACTTGGAAAGAATGCTTTCCTGAATCAGCGCAGCTCCGTAGATGAAAGGCCCAATTCCAACAATCGTGCAGCCGATCTGTAGCCAGGATGCAATGAAGAATCTTGTTGGTGTCAGAATATCAATAAGAACAAAGC